>JAPMOQ010017205.1:0-20776 GCA_026543055.1 Argiope trifasciata | reverse complement strand
TGATAGTATATTTTTGATTTATGATAATATATTTTTGATTTATGATAACATATTTGATAATTTGATACGTTTCTAAAAACCTCAGTTAATCAAATCCTAATAAAAATTCCTGAATAAAAAATGTTTAACCGATAAATTTGAAACAAACCTATTTTCAGCACTATTTATCAAATAATCTTACAAGAAACAAATTAAAATTAAAAATTATTACTTTGTTTCAAACCTCAATAAAAACATTTCAGTAAATTATTTCATTTATGAGTGAAAATACTTTGCTTTAGTAGTAAAGGAAATAAAAAGGGAGACTAAGCAATGTCGAAAATAGTTGTTACAATCCATTTATCGCTTCCAAACAATATATTACATCAGAAACGTTATGTAACCGATGGAATTTTCATAAAATTCGTTTACTACCATTTTATGACAGTATTAAGTTTTTATCTGCCAGTTTTCAGCTGCATTGTAAGGACAACTTTTACGATCTCCAGACATTTTTAAATCACACTCAATCAAAGATATATACAGTAGCTTTTAGCATTTAACGTATGCGTTCTAACAAGCAAAGACAACATGTTAACTATATAATTTCTCTCTTTTTTTTTATTCGCCTTTATTTGTTGAAGCCAAGGTTTTAAGACAATCTATTCTAAATTTTATTATATGCTAGCGATATATAGTTTAGGAGGTAAAATATATAGATAGAGGTTGAAAATATATGACTCTAATCCTTTTTGTTTGGAGAAAAGTTCCAACAAAATTTCAAAATTATGAAGAAGAATTATGTCATAATGTTATGAGTAAAGTAAGCAATATTTATGCTGTTTGCCAAAGCATCAATAAAAAGATAAAATTAGCAATCATCTTTTAGTTAGCGTTGATAACAAGAATAGCTATAAATATTGTTAAGGAAATCGTCCTTTGAATAAATTAGAAAAAGCAAACAAAAACACAACTGAGATATACTCTACAAATACTACTTGAAGAGCTGGCTTCCTGGCATAGGGATAGCGAGTCTTCCCCGTCATCTGGGTGTCCTGGGTTCGAGCATGGTTGTTCTGTGTTCTATTTGTGAGATGAATGAATGCGCCCCCCCCCCATTAAAAAGGGGTTGTGCAAGTGAATGCGTGTGTCACCTTCATAAGAGCTAGAAGTCTGACTTCTAACCTCTGGGTGCTCAGGGGTCTTTACCCTCAGAAGCTACTGCACCCCTTTCCGTGGAAACACGGATAAAACATCATCATCATTACTACTTGAAGAATCTAATACTACAAACACTCAGCAAATTGTTAATCAGATTACAACAATAGCACTCAATAAACACTGTCTTCTAGATCTCAAAATTATCTCAAAAAATAGAATACATCCCGCATGTTAGAGCATCGCCTTATATAATCTCCTTAAAAAGGCAAGATGTTTGTAGAATAATCTCTAGATTTTTATTTCTTATTGAGATAGAGCTACAATCCCTTCATTCAACAAACTCTTTATTTTTGTGGCTAAAATAGGCTGCCGTTAAAACCTCCATTTAATATCTATTAAGAATATGGATAAATTTATCATTTTTAAGTCAAAATTGTCGTTGTAGAAAAACAATATATTCATAACAAAATGACCCATTATCTGAAGTTAAAGAGACTTAAGTATGACCCTTACTTTAGTTACTTAGGAGTAGTTGAGAAGTAGAGTTCTATACAAAATAATAGCACTTTTGAATAACAGGTATGGCATAAGAATCATTTAATTTTTATCAAAAATAATTTCAATAACAAACAAAAAAGTAGAGCACTAATGGAGACTTTTATATACAGTAAATTTAGTGAAAGAAAATTGTTTATTAAGTAAAGTGTACCCTACTCATTGAATAAAGTAAAAATTAAAAAACAATAAAACTAAACAGTTATATAAAATATATCCTTACAAATCAATGTAGCCTAGTATATGTACATGTGTACGTGTATGTGCATTGTAATATCAAGACAATTGCATTATTAGCAATAATTTAAAGTTCATATATTGAAACAACTTTGTTTCGAGTAAAAATTTGGCACATTGTAGAAAATCAAAGATAAATTTTCCCACGAAATTTCTGAAACAAGCAGAAAAGATGCCAATGATTTCACCATACAGAGAAAATATTTAATTATCATTTTTTAACGCATCAAATATATTACCAATTTAAATCAGCAGTGAATTTGGTAGTTATCTTGAATTATTGAATCTGCTCTTTCATTTAAGCGTTAATTAAATAAAACTACTTGATTAAATTATTATATAACTCTATTCCAGAATCACTTTCAGTTTTATATTTTATTTTACACATCCTTGTAATAATATAACTCGGTACAGTTGTACTTGAAACATGGTTAAGATGTAGCATCTGTGATTATCTAGAATTTTGCCTTTTTGTCAATCTAAAGTTGCAGATGCTTGGTAACTGGTTATAAGTAGAACTACTTTATTTTTTCATTATAAATTTGTATTTCATGAAATATATTCCTTATCCACAGTTTGCTAAATACCTAACTATATAATATGTATATATACATACACACACACACACACACACACACACACACATATATATATATATATATAAAATCATAAAATTATTAAAACAATCAAAACCCATTCCTTGGTCAACAGAAATTAAATCGAGGCCAACTAGGTCGAAATCGAAATTAAAACTCAATTTAGAATTACACGCGAAAGGTTCACAAAATGAAAGGTAAATGAATAAGAACTCATTAATGAAACAAATCCAAAATACTATAATCAAAGAATTATTTAAACAAAACAGAAACAGAACTAACCAAGGAAACGAAACCGAAACCGGAATAGAAACTAAAATCATTACTGATTCAAACAAGTTTAAAAATTAAAAAAGTTTTATAAATCAATCATTGTATTTGGAGAGCGCAAATGCAGCTACAGCTAAAATACAAATGAATCTAAATTAATTAACAAAATAAAACAACCGAATCAAAACAATAACCAATAGAAAAAGAATCCGGCCTGAAAACTTCATCAAGGGCCACTTTCAAGCAAGGATTCCAAATAAGGGTTTTTTTCTGTGAGGGATCGGTTGACAATGGTCAAAAGTATTGACACCTCGTGACCCGAAAATTACGGCAAAAGAGACATACCAATTTAAACAGCAAAAGACAAAAACAAAGCAAAACATTAAAAAACATCACCAAAAGAAACAAATATATATATATAAAGCAAAACTACATAAGAAAAATCACAATTAATAACTCAAATTAAGAAAACAAAAGTTTACAGACCTAGCCGCCTCAGGGAGAATAACCGTTCTTCCTTTCTAATAATAATACTACAGTGTAACTAAAGATAAATTCTGGTTTATTAGCGCCATCTATTTCACTAAGATATCATTATTTCTTTTTTTATTAAAATATTGATATTGCTGTAGTTTTTGGGAAAATCATTACTGTTTAAATTTTTAATAAAACTATTTGTTGCTTTTATAAAAGAATTTTTATTATTACAAATTGTTTTAATTTTATTAAATTGTGAGAAAATTAAATTTTTGAAAATTTTAGAGTTAAGATTAGAGTGATAATTACAGAGTTTAATTATATTAAATTTGAATTCGTCTCTCTCTCTTTGTATATATATATATATATATATAACACATTTAGGTTTATGTATCTTTTTACTACTATTTTTATAAATTTCGCGAAACCCGTAACAAAAAAATGCAAGTTTTTCCCTTAATTTTTATACCTGAAAAAGTAACAAAATGATTATGAAAATTAGTTGCCGTTTCCCCCTTTTAATTCAAATGAATGTCTTTAATAAAAATTATTTTGCTTTTTCTTTCAAATAAAATTGAAAAAAAAAATTCAAATAAAAAAAGCGGTAATTTTAAATATACGATACATATTTTAATGTATCATAATTAATATTAGAGCAATTATGATCAATAAGAAAACAAATTCCTTAGTAAGATTTTTTATTCTTTTTATGTTAAACCGTGAATGGTGTTTTACAAAATTTAAAGAACAAAAAAAAATTAGTCATTTTAACTTCAATGAATCCTTCTTTGAAAGTTATTTCTAAAAAGTAAGAAAGCAATATTGTGCGAATTCAGAGATTTATATGCTGTATGAAATAATTATAATGAAACATTTATCACCGAAAGAGAAATATTAAATAACATAAAACAATGCTTAAAAAGATAAGAGTAAAATAGAAAAAATAATTACACAGAATCAAACTTTAATGATACTTTACCTTATATTTGATTTGCAACTTAAGCATGATCCAGTAATTAAAAAAAAATCTGAAATTTCTAATAATAAGCTTTAAGCCATTTATTTAAAAAAAAACAATTTTTAATGAAAAATAGGCCAGACTTGTTCTTTAAAACGCACCTTGTTTCTCTTACAATTTGAGTCATTTTTTTTTTTTTCTTTTCTAAAGAATCTTTTTGTAAAGAATTAAAAATATTGCAATTCCGCATACTGATTATGGTTTATACGATTCATAATTAAACAAAAATAGCTTGAGTTAAAATACGAAGGTATATTCAGAATAATTAACCAAGAAGAAAGATGAAAAAGAAAAGCACACTCGGCAATCTTTGGAAGTTTTAATAAAACGATTCTACAGATATTCCGTGCTAAATGTTTTTCTTCAAAAATTTAAATAAAAATAATTTTTTTTAGTTGTAAATGAGTTTAATTACAGAACTAACTATAATTATGGCATGCAACTGAACCAAGGACCTTTGAGTTTGCATCTCTGATAATTATGATTCTCCGCCTTAGAAATTTTTCCTTTAAAATTAAAGAATTAAAAGAAGAATAAAGAGAGAAAGGAAGAAATTTCACTGTTTGTACTACGAGAAAGAAACTTACCTGTGCTTTTAATGGAAAATCTTTGAATTAATTAAAACGAAGAAATCTGGAAGAAAAAAATGACAAATATGTAATAAAATGTAAAAAAAAAATAAAAGTGTAATAAAGTATTTCAACATTTATTATAGCAATTTGTTCACAATAAATAGGATTTTTTTCAAAACCGTTCTAATTTCAAATAAGGTATATGTATGTATTTTTTATTTTATTTTGCACAAATTTCTTCTGCAAATCACTTTATAAAGTAATTCTCAAATTTTTAAAAATTAAAAAAAAAATATCAGAAACATCGAAAGTCGTAAATTTGATAATCAGTCAATCAAAATTTTTATTCTAAATTTTTGAACCATTATACTTATATATAATTTAGGGATTTTTAGTTTCATTACAGAAAATTAAAAACAAATATGAATTCTAAAAACAAAGAAATGTATCTTAAATGTATGTAAGTATCAAATTTATACTTTATTTAATGTAGAATAGCAATAAAATTTTAATTACACTGAAAAGAAAATAGCATAGCAGCAAGGAGTAACTTAAAAATTTACATATATATCTTACTTAACAAGTCGATATATTCTTGTCCGACAATTTGCTATGAGATCACATGACACAATCATGTGACTTGGCATTAGGCTTTGTTTGCATTAGAAAAAATTTCGTCAATGTATCAAAAGTCATAGTTTTTAATTTTGTGTTTAATATCCAAATTGTCGAATAATTCTAATGATATGAGATTCCTTTATTTAGTTGTTTATACCGGTTTGTTTTTTGTTCTTATGCAACAAATGTTTTAACTTAAATTTGCATGTTTCATGTTTGTCGGATTGGTTTGGTTTGGTTTGGTTTTTTGGCACAAGGGCCATAGATTTGACCATGCTGCGCCAGACTAAGTGAAGTTATTTCAAGGTAAAAATTTTGAAATTATTTGATACAATTTAAAATTTGAAAAACAAAATTGCATGTTTGTCGGAATATTGAAATCAATCACCTTTATACGAAATGGCATTTTTTTACATTATTGTTTTTTGATAAAAATAGAATACATACTTTAACTGCTTTAGTTTCAGTATTAATTATGATATTAAATACACTAAAAATTAATCTCAGAAATTGAGTTAGAAATTAACTTTATAAATATGAAATCGTCAATAATTAGAAACTTATGATATATATTAAAATTTTCAAAAAATAACGAATAGACAAAGATTTTAAGCATTGGTTTTTACTTCCTAGCATATGATGTGCAGGAAAGCTCATGCCCACACTTGTAATAAAAGTTGTAGTAAAATCAATTTTATGTTCACATGCATAGAAATAAAGCTAAAAAAGAGCCTAGCTTTAATAATAACAATGAACTTTTTTTTAGTTAAATATGCTTATAATTAAAAAATTTAAAAAATAATGATGTAGTGTTACTTGCTAATTTACAAAATATATTATATTTTACATGATGCTCAGCCTCTAAAGTTTAATATTATTGTCCAGAAAGAAATGGAAATTAGACTGACAGACGTGTAATGTTTGTTAATAGTGGTGTATAATTTTTCAAACTATTAAAATGCTCAGAATATGCTCTATGCGCACAAAAATTTGTATAAAATATGTTTCGAGAAATAAAACGTCTATCTTTTAACCATAAGAGAGCCAATTAGATATTTTGATAAAAATATTTATAAACTTTCAACTGTTCAAAACTGTACACATATAGGATCAGAGAAATACTTTTTTACTTTTTAATTTAATAAATTAAAATTAAAGACAATTTTTAATGACAAAAAAGCTTCTAGTTCTGTTAACGAGTAGGACAAACTTTAATATTACAATTTTATTAAATAAGGAAATTCAGTTAATTTGTTACTTTCTTTTTATCTCCGCAAAATATGTAGGAGCATTTCCTCCTAAAAATTGGGCAAAATAATTGAGAAATTAAATATTTCCTCCTCAGCTGCTATTGTGTAATTAGTACAAATATCTTTTCCTTATGACCCTTTGTTGAGTTCTAAATGTGTCTAATAAAACATAACAGAAAGTGTAAACCTTGTAAAATAAATGTCTACTGTACTCGATTAAATCACAATTTCTTCATAATGTTCATAGATTAATCGTTTACAAGCTTAACAATTAATTTTATTTATAATGTAGAAAATTTGTAATTTGTTGGACAGTTACAAAAGCATATGTCATAAATTCCTATTGTAGTCCTCTTACTTAACAATAACAGAAATAATCGAATATAGCAATTGGTGGTAATAAAATAACGTTTAAACATATATAGGCAATGAATTATTTCTGAAATGGTTGGGATATTTCATTTTTATTCAAATAATTTCATAATAAGAATGATTTCACTCCAGAAGTTTTAATTTTTTGAAATACAAGACAAACGAGGAGAATGTTTCCTAAACGTTAAAGAATTCGAACTCACTAATTTGATGAATTCCCACGTTTCAACCCCCCATGAGTTTGAAAAACAAATTTGTGGAAAATATGTGTATTTCCATCTGTGACAAAGATAAATGTTATGAAAAAGGCTTTGAGTTTGACGGTTAGAATTTGGTACATGGTCTTTAAACACTATTTTTAGATTTCTAACATATTTTGAGCAATTCAAACCCATTCAGAGATAATAACTGCAATTAAGTCTGTTTACTCATCTCCCTGTGAACGCTTTAACTCAAAAACGCTTTAAACTAGGCAGATAATATTTGATAGATGGCATTTACATAAAATGTGTAGATTTTTATTAAATTTTGAATGAAACGTATTAAAGTATCCGACTACGTTAAAAACACTGGTTATAGACAACATTGGTGAAAGTTTTTTTGAGGCTATTTCATGTAATTCAGATTTCCCTCTTTCCAAACAGGTTATCTTTTCTAGAAAAAGGAAGGTCTGATCTATCATCCAGCGTCCATATTTTTAAGCTAAAATTTGTCTCTAACTACAGCTTTCTCAAAACTTTAATGTTCCTAAAAATTCTACACCGTTAACATGGTGTCTCAAAAACTAATAGAGGTATTTACACAAAACTGTCAACGTGTGTTTTGAATAATATGGGCAATGAAATAAAATAAAAGTTTTACTGTTGGTGAAAGGCTTTTTTCATTTATATGTGTTTTAAGAACAATTAAGTCGTGAATATATGGAAAAAAATGTATGCAAACGTATATTTTTCCTCATAACTTCTTTACATCTCAAGATTTTTTTTTGGGCCGCGGTGACCTGATGGTAAAATCTCGGCTTCGGAACCAGAGGGTTTCAGGTTCGAGACTCGATTCCACCGAAGAACCGCCATGTGAGGTGGTCTGTTGCACGTTCAATCTGTCAGGCCAAATGTCCTCCCGCTGGTGTGGCGTGGCGTGGAGAGGGGGGTGCCAGTTCAGGTGTCGTCCTCGTCATCTGACCGTGGTTCAAAATGACGAGGTCCGTCCCAAAATAGCCCTTGTGTTGCTTTAAAACGGGACGTTAATCTAATTAAGCTAAACAAGATTTTTCTTTATTTACTTTATCATTATATTCAACAACTTGTGTACAAAAAAATAGGACTTCCGTATTACAATTTTGTATAGAGTGTTAATCGTTTTGGTTAAATTTCATTAAAATTTACCATAAATTTTCCTATTTCTCAAAATATATAATATTTTTAAATAATTTTGTTGCATTTATAGTATTTTATATTATAATTGGTAACACATCTAAAAACCATAGTTTGGAACAGTTTTTAAAAAATCAATTTTTCAAAAATT
Organism: Argiope trifasciata; assembly: GCA_026543055.1. Lineage (NCBI taxonomy): Eukaryota > Metazoa > Arthropoda > Arachnida > Araneae > Araneidae > Argiope > Argiope trifasciata. The sequence continues at coordinate 12,147 of JAPMOQ010017205.1, read as the reverse complement.
TTCCTTTGAACGTAGTCGAATACCTTATACACAAATACTCAAATTCAATGAGCATTTGGGTTTTAATCACATGAGAAATATTAATCCTCAAAAATATCAATAAATTGAGTAAAAATGCTAAATTTTCGATTAAAATCAATATTCTAATCCGATGCAAAGTATTCCTATTCCTATCGAAGATACATAATTGTATCATGGGAAGGAGAGTATCTTCATTAGAGAGCGTGCGAAAAAGTTTTGTAGAGATCATTCTGCTGGTTTCATAAGAGATCTGCGATATCTTGTTTTACAGAAACGAAAATTGCAACTGAAATTCATTGATAATAAATATACTGAGATACCAGTTAAAGAGAAGACTGAGAAAATGTGGAATATTCGCAAATTCTTCAGATCTATTAAAGTGCTAATGACTTTTGTTAAGATGACACAGTTTATTTAAATTTCAAAATTCTAACTTTACCATGTTACATTAAACGTTAACGTTAATATGTAAACAGAAAGTAAAGTAAATAAATAGTTACATTCGTTTAACTAGGATGCAACTTTCTTTAAGATAGACGATTTCCCATGCAACTATTAAATTCAGCCTTTAATTAGCTATTCCGTAGTAAATGCCATTTACTTGTAAAGATTGTTACAAAGGTTTAATTAGATTAGACTACTTGATGTTTCAAAGTTTTATTCAACAATTTTGGAGATAATAATCGCATAATTTTTTAAAAAATGTAAATTTTCATTTAATCTCATTTACATATAATATTATTATTACCTTAATATTTTTTTCGAAATAAATAATGTTTTGTAGTATAATAAAACATTTATTTTAATCATATTATTGTTTCTTACAAGGAGTAAGGATGAATTTATAATATGTTTATTTAATGAAATAAAATTCCCAGAAAAATATTCATAAAAAGTGATTAAATCTTTTCAAGTTCGTTTCAGGAGTTATTATAATAAAGTTCAGTTCCATGATCATTGGTCAGAAAATCCATAAACACTTCTACATGACTTGAATTCTTGTAAAATAAAATCTCTTAAGATTTTTTTTCCTTGAAATAATAATACTTTTGGAATACAATAGAAATGAAGTCTCATTTTTGAGATCTTACTAAAAAGTTTTTAATACTTCTCCTGTTCTACAAATCATAACTAAATGTCAAAGAAAAGTTCCTTTCATTGTGTCCACAAAAATTATTTCTGATTTTTATTGTAGCTGATTTTTTTTTCTTTCACAACTCAGCTCTTGGTTAACTTAACTTCTCTTAAATGGACCGTTTAGCGAAGTTTTATTGCGTTAGTTAACAATTTGCGGTTTTTTTTTTCTTTCTTAAACTAGTTATAACCATTATTTAGAAAAATGGTTTTACATTATTTTTCAATCCAATGTAAAAAATAGTTTGTACTACTTTGCAATGCTTGTCAATTTTTTTTATATACATATTCAATTTTCATTAATTGTATTTAATGCAATAAAAGCATAGCATAAAATTCGCAATGCTGGTTAAAATATTTTATTTTCATATATGTGACATTTTAAGGTATCCGACTACGTTCAAAGAAAAAAAAATTGAAAATTTGTAATTTTTAGAAACTATTTATGGTTTCTGGATGTATTGTCAATTATAAACACTATAAATACAAAAACAATTATTTTTAAATATAATAGATTTTGAGAAATGGGAAAATTAGTAAATTTTAATGCAATTTAACCAAAGCGGTTAACTCTCTACACAAAATGGTAATGCAGAAATCCTATTTTACTTTGTGTACAAGTTATAGAATATAATGATGAATGAAATGAACCAAAATATAAGCAAACTTTTGAGGTACAAAGAAGTTATATGTAAAAATAAACGTATATATGCATCTTTATCATAAATTTACAACTTTATTTTTCTAAAAACAACTGTATATGAAAAAGTATTTCACCAACAATGCAACTTCTAGTTCTTTTCATTGCCCATATTATTTAAAACTCACCCTGAAATTTTTATGTAAATACCTCTATTAGTTTTCGGGATATCAGGTTAACGGTGGAGAATTTTTATGAAATTTAATGTTTTGAGAAAATGAAAGCTAAAGATAAATTTTAACTGAAAAATATGTGGTCCTGAATGAAGTTTCAGGCCAATCTTTTCTTAGAAAAGATAAATAGTTTGGGGTGGAGAAATGTCTGAACTGAAAGGAATTATAAAAATTAAAGAAAAAAACGCCAGTGTGATCGGTAATCAATGTTTTTATCGTAGTCGGATACCTTAAGTCATTGCATTTAGTGCAATAAATGCGTTACATATAAACTATAGATTATAGCATTCTTTTGATACAAAAAAAGACATTTAAATTGTAAAAAACATCCTATTTTATTTCGTCATCTGTAAAGTATGAAACAAAGTAAAGATAGAAATCATTTGACAAAAAATTCAGTTAATTATGCAAACATCATCCAGCCAAACATGATGGTGCAGTCTATTATGTGATAATGAGGCACGTAAATTTTAATTCTGTCTTCTCTGTTCTATGGAGTTGTTTGTCGTTACTTAGGGAATATCCCATCATTAAATCAAGACTTGTCTTTTGCTTGTTAACAAGTTCGCATCGGTTACACTTAGTGAGGAGCAAATTTCACTTCAAAAATGGATTTCTGAAGAAGCAGATGAAAACCAGATTTTAAACGTAGGTGAACACACAAAAAAATAGATTTTTGACGAAATTAATGAATTTTTTTAAAAATTTCTATTAGTAATTTCGGATTATTTGCTTTCTAGAAACCATTCGAGTTTGATTTCTGTGTTCATTTCAATCTTTGGCTAGTAGCATCAATTATTAAATTTTGAACAATTTTCTTTTTAAAACTTTTTCATTTTTTTTTTCTACATTCATTCAATCTTTCAACAGTTACGTTTATTTTTAAATTTGTGTACAATATGTTTTGAAGCTCTTTTATAACTTCAAAAAAATCTTATCAGAGGTTTTTATTTCAATAAAACATTCGAAATTAAAATATAAGTCGTGCTTTTACCTAAATGTGTTATAATAATTTTGTTAGTGGAAGCTTATAAGCCGGATAACAACCTCAAGACTGGGTGATCATTTTTGTCTTGTGGTCATCCAACCCAAAGGTTGAAAGTTCGGTCATCGTCATCGCCAATCTTAACACTGATAAACTAGTATGATATACAAATAAAACGCAGCATTCATGGAGCCAGTAAATTAAAAACATGGTGATAAATAATAAGCCAATAAATGAAAAATGGCAATAAATAATCAGCAAATAAATAGAAAAAATGAAACTGATAAATAATAAGCTAGTAAAAAGAGGATAAAAGTCGCACTAGAATCAACAGCCAATATATCACAGAAAACAACAACAAAAATTTCGTTCACCTCACCTACGACCACTGGAGAGGGAGTTAGTCGGAAGCTTAATAAGCCAGATAACAATCTCAAGACTGAGCTATCATTTTTGTCTTGTGGTCATGTTAGCGGGCTATGAACCCTGAGATTGCGAGTTCGATCTTCGCTATCGCCAGTAGCTATAATTTCTTATTATGTTTTAAAATTCATGAATCTTGTTTCTGCACAGCAGAATAAGCTATCATTTTATTTCAAAAGATTTTACAGTTGTTTCATTATCTCTTAATGAATAAGAATTCAAAATCTCATATTATTTAGCTATCGACGCGCGTAATTCAAACTTCAAAAAATACAGATTAATTCGTAATTCAGAAAAAATAGTAAATTAAAAGAATTTTGCTTAGACTCGTTCCTAATTTATACCCTTCCCCTCAAAAAAAATTTTTTCAATATAATTTTTGGTTTTTAATTCACTTTTTTTTTTACTCGCAGGTACTTTTTCTAACTATTTTATGTAAAACAAAATTTAAAGATTTTTAAGCACATTTAAATTATTTCTAACGCTATCATAATCCTTAACGAAACCTTATTTACGAAATATAAGATTGAAATTTCTGATCGGCACTCAGAAGACCTTAGACCACATTCAACCTTAGAAACTAATTTATATTCGAACTTCATACTAGGATTAGTGTAAACTTGTCAGATTTTCTCTATATAACGTTCGTTATGTTTACATATCAAAATTGATTTGGTGTAACTATAAATAGATTCACTCGACTTTTAACGGCGTTACAATATTTCTATAATTACCACAGCATATATAGAATATTTCAGCCCTAAATTCCATTTCATTCTGATGTGAAATTCAGGGATCAAATTTTACTATCCAGAAGTTTAGGAGGAAAAAATTATTACTAATATGTCCATGGATTATCATTTTGTATTTTAACGTTCGCAAATTATCTTGGCAATTTCCTAAACTAATGTGTATCTCCTTTGTGTTAAAATAAGTTACTTGAAAAATAAATTATTTTTAATGCTAGTTAGATTAAAAACTGGTTTGTTACTGAGATAATACTTTTCAAAAAACACTACAAATATATAGGAGTCAATAACAATAAATTTAATGATTTGTATAAGAGTATTCAGCATGTTAATATAAGAACCAAAGTTTTGAAAACGTTTGACGTCACACGATTTCACTCTACAACTGCGCATACAACAATATAAGCACATAAAAAACATTCAAAATTTCATTTAAAAATTGAGTAAATTTCTAAACAATCGCTTACGCCTTCACAGTAGTTTTTCCGAATGATTTGTTTAACCCTCCATAACAATAAAGCTTTTGGATAAATAAATTAATTTTCTAAGTAGATTGACAAACATCGTTTTTTTTTTCAGATAAATCATTTTAATGAACTGAACATTTGCACAAATGAAGTAGATGTGATTTGCAAGTGAAATGATACTGAATAGAATAAGGTCTAGGAGCAGAATTTTTTAGATGAATCGTGACGTCACAAGTTTTCAGTCAACAGATTTCACAAAAAATCCAAACCAATCTATCTAATACTATAATACGAGGAATGGTTGCCAAGTCGAAAATCGCCCCAGAATTAATAAACTCCGGTAAACTTGGGGGTCTGGGGTTTTTGGCCACGAGGAATCGATTGGCACCGGTTTTGAAGCGCTACGTTCGAGCAGTTCGGAGTTACAGATAGGATATTTTCAAACTTTATTAGTTCGTCATAATGGCTACTTAAATTTTCAAGCGGTAACGTGCTGCCATCTATAGCCAATATGGCGAACTAATAAAGTTTTATGTTTTTGCTGTTATAGGTTTATAATATGTTTCTTATGTATGTATATATATGTTTGGTTTTTTTAAATAAATTTGTCAAAAATATTGAACTTCAACACACTTCAGTCTTTACCTTCACTTTACCTTTGTATAGAATAGTTCCCTGTCCAAACTCTAACTTTGTTTAGAATAGTTTACAATGGTGCACTTTAACCGGTTATCTTTTCACCAATGGTTTCACAAATTTTCTTATGGCATGTATTGTTTTGATAAATCACAATTGAAAATTTAAATTTTCGAGTTAGCTTCAATACCTGTTTTCTCCGAGCGGAGCTCGGTCACCCGCTGGTGTAATACAATAAGAGAAACGGAACAGGCGTTAATCCTTTTTTTCTCTGGTCCATTCCAATTTTATTTTCAAAATTCCACACCAAATTTCCTTCATATATAACTTATTACATTTCCGAATAATCGCTTCCTCCTTACATAGAAATTTGCCCAAATACTTTGTTTCTATCCTATATAACAATAAAGCTTCTTGGCCAATAAATCAATTTTTCAAGTAAATTTGGCAAATGATTGTTTCATTATTGGAATAATAATTTTCACAAGATTGAAAGCCTACAAAAATTATCATGAAATCAAGCTAAAGGTGAACAGACATTGAGAAAATTAGATTCATGTGCATTTTGTTTAAAATGAGATAATATGTCTAACGTTTTTCTTCTATAGTTTCTATATTGCATGCCACACGGGTGAACAAATCTTAAGCAACAGATGCTTTATTACATAACTCCAAGAGAAATCATTTCAGAGACAGGAAATTCTGCAGTTTGTTCTTAAAAGATGGCGAAAACCTCTTTGCACAGAAATAAATACAATGCATATATTATGGAATGAAACGAAAAGAGGTTTTATTTAACTCATAGTATTTCTATTACTCATGATTCTCTGTCCAAGAGGAAAAACGCCAAGCAGATGTTTCTTAATATGTGTTATGCCATTCCCTTACTGCAACGGTCACTCCTCCTCGTTCTATCCAAACTTTCCACCAGATTGTCCAACAGTTCTGTTGTTGTTTCTTATGGCGCTTGTCATAGACAAGCTCGCTTGACTAAGTTAGCAAATTTAAGACAAATTTATATGTCTTGTTTTACAGACGTCATCTAAGGCCAAGATAACGATTTAGCTACTCAAACATCACATTTGCTTGCAAAACCCCCTTTTTACAGGGGGACATATTCAAACGTCTCACAGATAGAACAGACGAAGAACAACCATGTCCTAACTGGGACTCGAAACCGGGACGCCCAGATCAAGGAGAAGACACGATGCCCCAGTTCGTAAGGTAAGAAGGCCCATTACTTAATCAGCTTTTGTTTCAGTTGTCAGTGAGGATATAATCTTGCTGCAAGGCGTCACCTTAAAGCACCAGACTCATGCTATATGGGATTTAAATCATCAGAAAATGCTGGCCAATCTATTAGAGTGATATCTTCAGTTTCCAGTATCTGCTGAATATCAGCAGTCCTGCGTGACCATGCATTGTCATCCATAAAAAGTTCAATAACACCTCTGAATCAACGCACATGGGGAAGGTCCATCTCCTTACCATAGTGATCTCCGGTTTCAAAACCACTGCTCAAAACGTGCAGTTCAGTTTAATGCCTAGCAGACGACAACTCCAGGACCACAGTAGAGGTCTCTTTCTGTGATGTCACTGAAATAAAATCGTGTTCCTACATCTCTGTATATCAACTGTCGTTGAGAATCCCTTCTGGCACTGAAATGATTCTCAATAGCAAAGTGCACACAATTCTATTGATGAGATTTCCAATTTTTGTGCTCCTTACTTCACTCTAAACGGTGCCACCGAAGGCCAACTTTCAAAGGGATGCGGCATTCAGGACGGTGGGTGAATAAGCCATTTGGCGACAGTAAACCACGACATTAGTCGCTCTGCTGCTGTACACATTTGCTGAACAGTGGCATTTTCAGGCTGGTATCAGGACCTAAGCGCTTGCAGGGCAATATATCGGTCATTCTCTGCAGCTGTTTCCCGAGGGAGACCACCATCAACATCTCTAGAAATTGTACTTACGGTTTGGAAGGCTTTCCGAACGTGCGAAACGACACTTTGGTTGATTCCGAACTCTTCAGCTACACTGGTCAAACAGCGAGCCTTCTCAGGCTTTCTGATCATTCTTGTACGTGTGAAATTATGTGTGATTTCTTCTAGCCATGTTTCACTAGAACACTCACCTGCATTTGTCCTTAATTGCACCTCCTTACTTCCTTAATTTCCTTGTTGTCTTTAGTTGCGGGAGCCGACTGTACGCGTTATGCGTACACTCACGTCTCTAATGATGTTTTGTTCTTCACGTTTCCATACCCAACATTTTTCTACTAAATTGTACATTCATTATACTGATAGCAATTACCCCTTTTCTAAATTCCCATGACTATCTGCTACTATTTGACATAGTTGTTTAAGTTTTGTACATCAATGTATATTCGACTGCACAAAAAAAATCTAAACTAAGGAACAGACTATACTATAATCCTGTTTTCTTTCAACAGTCAAAATCAACAATCAAGATTACACATTTAATTGTATTTTTCTATATTGCTTTATGTAATCAGAAATCAAAAGCCAGACAATGAATTCTTAATTCATTCAAAAAAAACCTAAACAGAAAACTATATTCTAAATTACATTCATCTAGCTCACTGTTGTAGTTTTACTATTCAAATATCCTGGATTAGGGAAAAGGGAATTAAGGCAAAGATACTTTCTTAACTTCTTCTTGCATACAGTCGGCCACCCCGCCAATGAACGTAGCAGTATCGACAGGATAGATACTTTCTTAAATAAGCTAAGAATAAAACTTAAAAAATTCATCAAAACTCGCGAACAATCATTAATTACCGATCAATATATTTTCTTTTGCTTTTTGCTCATTGTGTTCGAAAATGTAAAGTCTAACAGTTTGATCCATGTCGCCTGTTGAAAGTCACAAGAGCAAAAATCCAAATGAAAAAAAAATGCTTTTCAAGTAAAAATCACTTCTTACCTCCGAAACCAGGCTATTATTGGATATATTTCCTTGTGTGGAAAAAGAAAAATCGCGTCTGAAGCTCTTGCTTTTTAGATAGTGGTAAACACCGAAACGAAAATTGATAAGATCTGTGAAATATGATTTTTCTCCACTTGAATAGTTTAGTTTTTATAATTTTCAGCGCTTCGTATATCAGACACGAAGATCAAAGGATATATCTCAAATTTAAAGCCATTGGTAGTGATATCTCCAAAATGTCGCCTGCTTTTTGATTAAGGTTTTATCCCTGAAAATGCCTTGAATAACATCAGCGGACTATGGTTTCGAAATATTAACCTTTCTTCTGAATTTTTTCTGAATCTATATGAAGTCTTTGATGAATTTTTAGGTTATTAAACCTTAGCATGTTGCTAATAGTATTCGAAAACGGAATGTTTAAGAACCATTTTTCTCTATTGATTGAAACCATGTAAGCTGTTTTTCCGAGATTATGGGAAAAAGTTAGCATAATTAATATTTATCGAAGCTTAGACTTATCGGCACATTGATAAATCGGTCACTTTATAGAAAGAACCTCGCTGAGTTTCCAACCCCTCCCTCTTCCCCCCCGAAATAGTTGGAATATGAACATTCAGTTAACGATGCGTATAAAAAAAGGAAGGGATTTTCAAATCCCATTAAGCATTACAGACGGCTGTTCAGAATTATATATAAAACACAGCAGAATATCGGCACAATATGAAGCTTATGTCTCATACATGTAGGAATTTGATGGGACAAAATACCCATTCAACTCTATTTAGATCAGTGTCTAGGGTCACTGATTAAAGGAAAAGAAGCTTTTGAATAAGATAGTTGAATTTATTTACAGCAAAAAATAAGGAAAAGACATTAACAATTATGACAAGACAGGCTATTTACAATAGAGAAAAAGGTATCATCTTTAGAGGTCACCAAGGATGAAGCTTAATAAAGTGTTTAAGTGGCAAAACTGTGTGCCACTGTTGCGTATTAAAGATTCATATTCGGAGCAAACTGACCCTTGCTGTCTCCGTCTGCCGAGCGAATGCGTAGTACGCTTTTTTCTCAAACTTGACGTCAAGCGTCTTAGACTTTGGATCAGTGGTATTCAGTGGTTTCCATGGTGCCATCTATTACAACAAAACGAAACTAAATATCTTATAGTAATGGCCGCTAGTTAAATCTCTACTTACATGATAATTAACCTTAATGCAATTTATAATTACCTATCCCTTCTTTTTCATTAAAATACCAAAATAATTATTTCATTTTTATATTAATTCGATGGCAACTTAATTTAATTCGTCACAATATGGTTCTACGAATGATTTGCATTTCACATTAATTTATTGAAGATTATTATCGACTTATATACATTAACTTCAATTAAAATATCAAAATACTCAAAGAATTTTACAAAGAAAAATGGCACAGATTTCAAAACTATTCTAAAAAAATCCCTTTTACGCTTAGAAAGTAGCATATTAAAGCAGCGAACGATTTCATAATTAATTTAACAACTGTTTGCACCTGACATTTTACTTAGAGAAACTATTATTTCAACTTTATTTTGTGCTTCTTCCTGACTTTGACATGCCAATTTATTTCACTAATATCCATTTTGAGCCCAGAAAATTACAAACTTGCTTATTTCTGTTTTCAACAAAATGAGCATAATTAAAAATGAGATTTTTCCCTTTTTAAAAAACGCCTGGCCTTCCTCGAAAATATTTGCCCTGGCAATCATCTTGTCAACGATGATCATCAGTCAAAACGAGATTTTTTCTTTTTTTTTTTCTTGGCATCAGCAAAAACGCCTTTCAAAATCGTTTGCAAGGCTCAGGTGCAATTTCGGCTTCCAGGTGTTTTCTTAGAGCTACAATATGAAATGGAATTGGGAAGTTAGATTTTTTTTCTCCGCAATTGGATAGCAACTGAAAATGGACAATTTCTCCTAGGTGAATGAGACTGCGAAATAGCAGAAGCCAAAACAATGTTTTTTTTTCTTAGGAGCCAAAAAGTAAGTGCCATTTTGCTGGATTCAATTCCTTTTATTGTACCTATGAAACGAGGCAACATGGAATAGGTGGATGCTAAAGAAGACCATTTTTCTCAGGGTTTTTCCAAGAAATCTGTGTGTCTACGAGCACAAAATGTGTAGAAATTAAAGTAAAAAAAGTTTATTAAAGACGCTTTTATTGGTTTAAAAGCAACAAAAGCGTTTAGTCTACACAGAAATATTTTGTATAATGGAGATAGAGTTTAATTAAATAGTTATTTATCATATAAGAACATCAGAAATAAAATTTTTATTAGAGATAAATTGTATGAATTATCTTCATATAAATGTCATTCGGTCGTGTACGTATGTATGCAAATTTCATATTTCTCCAATGCATTTTCTAAATTTAATATACTAACGGTGGTAACGTAACGGGTGGCATTGTGGTAACACATTTCGCTGCTAATGCATAAGTCTGAGTTTCGATCCTTGGGTTGGGCAATGTCAGTTTAGTTTTTCATTCCTTCAATTGGCCGATAAACTGAGGACCAAGCATGCTGGGAACTAAACACTAGAGGTTCCATGTTGATCTAACCATCTGACACTATCTACGGTGTAAGAGGCACTGTAGAGCCCTCTGTCAAGGAAGCAGATATTACATTATAGGTCTTGACCCACATAGGTAGTTGTACCACTATGTTTAATTTATTATTAAGATAAAAGATAATTTTATTGCCCAAGTAACACAGCCTGTTACTCTTGTGCGATATTATTTGATAATAAACGATATTCCACAATATTAATACGTTCCTTCCCACTACCCACTCCTGATATCAGGACCATTTATCTAATTGGATAATAATGAAAATAAATGCAAAGCCCTTGCGAACAAATAAAATAAATATTCCATGAGTGCTACGACTTTATGTTAAGAGGAATTAAACGATATTTATCAGAAAAAAATTTCGGAAAAGTATTTAGGATCAAATCTGCACATCTTAAAACTCTAAAATATGTCTTTTCGATTATATATTTCAAATAATAGTAATTACTGCATGTTTTCAATAAACGTTACTTTCTGTTATGCCTGTATATAGTAAAATAAAGCAAAAAAATGTTTGCTTTGTAATTTTTAGAACTCGTGCTGTAGCTCATGTGAGTGATTTAATAAAAAATAACTGATTTAAATCCTACTGGAACTATAAAATATAGTTTCAAACGTTAAATAAAATAAATTTCAAAAACTGTATTCATATCATAACAACTACAAAATAGGAATTTAAGACACAATAATTCAATTGATTTTTGTATGGCAAAATATTCTGAAAACATTGCTGAAACAAGACAACATTTTTTTTCAAATTCAAAACCAATCGTGGTATTTCTTTTCAAAATTTATTTTAGGGAATGCATACTACTTTTTTAAAATTTATCTACATACCAATTACTGGTTTAATGATACTGCAACAGGTATATCCATCAAAGATTAAAAGTGAAAGATTATGTGTTATTTTCAAAAATAGCTTATAAATTAAAATTGAAGGAAAATTTTCTATGACCAGATTTTACAACTAAGAAAAGTAAAAATATATTATCTTATCCTAAATAACAGAGCATTACTCTTGATGAAAAATCAATTTATATTTTAAAAAATCAAAAAAAAATGAAAAAAAAAACAAAGATGAAATAGATCAAATGAAATTTCCTGTTACTACAACTGTTTTCCTGAATAAACTCATTCAATTTCATCCACTTAATCAACCGCTGCAGATCTCTCTTGACGGTAGATTTCAGAGTTTAAATTTAAAAAATCCTAAAAAGGATTCTATTTTATTATTAAATCAAACAAAATGGAAAGCGAAGATGAAATAGGTCAAATGAAATTTCATGTTACCACAATT
>JAPMOQ010017202.1:149744-177866 GCA_026543055.1 Argiope trifasciata | reverse complement strand
ATATATATATATATATATATATATATATATATATATATAATTGATGTATCTTGTGTAAAGTGCAGCAGGAGTTATAATTCTATGTCTCTATGTACATTCTAATGCAAAATAATCCAGATAAATGCATCAAAGATGCGTGGGCAATAATTTACTTTTGAATATTCAAAAGTATAGCATTCATAATTATGCCTTGAAATAACAATCTGTTGTTTACTCGTATCAAATAAGGGATTATATATTACTTCACTCATATTTATTACTGATAGGGGTGTTACTTATGAAACGAAACTACAACTGCACATATAAGTAGTAACAGGGGCAGTAACAACCTTAAAATTTGCGGGTTCCAAACTGGAAAGCAATTTTTATCAGTACTTTATTATAATAATTAAAAGCAATCTAACAGTCTAATACTACCATTTATCTTTGCAATTAAGGTAAAGATCAATGATAGTGTTTACCTCTCTACTTTCTCTTATGGTTATGTTTATGCAGTGCAGCGTATCCGTATTTCTTTATACTGTTAAATAGAATCAAGTATGCATGAAGCACATCTTCCTATCCAATTAGATTGGAGCGAAAATTGGATACATGTTTGTAATAATGATGTCAAAGCAAAGCAATTTCATTTATCCATTTTTTTAAATGATTAATCAAACTCTCATGAATAGACAGACTGACGGATAATCACTCCTTTTACAAATTACATTAAAAAAATTAATACAATTATATATTTTGATAAAATTACAGGATATATTTAACTTATCTAGTTGCTTTTGTTTTTAGGTATCATGTTCACTTATAACCGATTCTGCAAATTTTTAGTTTATATTTAAAATTTTGACCAATAGATATGTCATCAATGATCACCTGCTCTCCGTACTTTTTAAAAGAAAATTTTAGACATTATAAACTTACCTAAATTTATGTGGAATAAAATACTCTTACATAATATTTTAAAAGTGGTGGAAATAAACGAGAGAAAAAGTTGCGGTAAAATGTCGATTGTTTTAAGTTGTATTAAGATTTTAAAATCACTAGAAAAGTATGCAACAAAAATAAATTCTGGATAAATATATTTGAAATGCATTTGCATTGGTACAATTCATAAGGTTTTGAGTTGTATATTTCATTACTTCATTTAAAAACGAAAATGTAATTATTTTTTAATAGAGAATAATGATTATAAACAATATTGAATTCTGATAAAACAGCTACGAGATGTTTTAGGGCCTGGATAATTAATATCTAAATGGCCAATTATGAGACTCTAATACATTTTTTTAACCTTTCCAACCAATTTTCTGACTAATTTTTGCTAAAAATACCCAGCAAAAGTTAAGAAAACAATTCTCCGTGCAACGATTCGCAAAATGATGTTATCAACTGTCGGGGTTTGACTAAACAGAACAGTCTTCTCATTCACTATTCTTAGAATCCCTTAGACTTTGAAGTAGAGCACAATAAACGAAAGCGAGAACGAAAGCAAGAGTCCTCTTGACCTCTTGTAAATTTGAGGGAACACAAAAACTCGTTTGCAGTGCTTCTCGTTTGAAAAACCGATGCGTTCTTGACACAGGTTTCGCATTCCTAGCTTTTCAGAAGTTTCACATGTAGAATGAAACCTTCCAGATCGAAGATGGTAGTCTAATTAAAAGAAATCTCCATGAATCTCATGGCATCTGCATAATTTTCAATAAAAAAAGGATCTCTTTTACAGAATTTTTTAAATAATAAATCGGACAATAATTTAATTTAATTTAACTTAACAACAAAAAAAAGAGTATCATTTAAGATATACCTGCCCTTCAAATATCCGGTTTAGTCGGTGTCAATAAATAATTATTAAAAAAATTTGAAAAAAAAAAAAAATAGATTAAAGCAAAATATAATAAATAGAAAAAAAGTTTTTTTTTTCATTTTTTTACAACAAAAAGCTAAAAATCTTTTTTTATATTTTAAGCACAAAATTAATTAAATCATTCCTGATGACTGTCATAAAAAGCACAAAATATCGAATTATTTATTAATTTTTTTTACTGGAAAATGTCTCATTGATCGGCTGAACGTTTTTCAACGAAAGCAATCCTCCTGAATTTTTATACAATTAGTTGACGAAACTGCATATAAATGATTGATAACCGATTGCTGTCAAAAGAAAGTAATTGGTCTTGAAATCCTACAGAGAATATCTGCTGGAAACCTGAAATTGTCTCAGACCAATTATATACCGGGTGGCCAGAAATAAAACACCCCTACTCTGACCTCCCTGGATATCGAACTACTCAGTGTAAAGGCTTGAAAATTTGTGGACATACTATTCAAAAAATGGGGAAACGGATTTCACGAAAAAAAAATTTAGTTCCAGAAATCACCGATAGGTGGCGCTGTACCACTGGACGTATGCTGAAAAGACACAAAAACACGTTTTAAACACATTTTATTTGAAAGTACCAAGCATACATGAAACAAGGACGTTATCGATGCAGGGAATGCTGCTCAATATGGTTCCCTTCCTGAAGATGTAAAATGTGAAGTCTGTGGACAGCTTGTTCAACTGCGGATCGTAACTGGTCATCTGAGATGCTTCTCACATGCAGACTGATACTCTCTTTCAAATCTGCCAAGGTTATCAGACGTTCTCGATAAACAAGGTTTTTTAAGTGTCCCCAAAGCCAAAAATCACACGGATTAAGATCCGGTGAACGAGATGGCCAAGTTGTCGGAAACGCGCGACTGATTATTCTGTCAGTGGTGAAATGTTGGCGAAGAAACTGTTGCACAGGGAGTCCAATGTGTGGAGGTGCTCCATCTTGCATAAAAGTAATGGTGTCAAGGCATTGGCGCTGCTGCAAATGGGGTACAACAAATGTTTCGAGCATCCTTTTGTACCTGTTGGCCGTCACGGTACATGTCTCAAGGCCATTGGAAGTAACCTCTTCGAAAAAGAACGGTCCAAGGATGAATGTGGCTGTGAATCCACACCAGACTGTAACTTTCGGTGAGTGGAGTGGAATCTCTTGGAAGGTACGGGGGTTTGTCGTGTCCCATATGCGACAGTTATGGGTGTTCACTGTTCCACTGAGGTGGAAATGGGCCTCATCGCTCCACAGAATCTGCCACGGCCACGATGCATCCACTTCAACTCTAGCAAGAAATGTCAATGCAAAGGTCAGTCGCATCTCCCTGTCTGTGGCCAGCAATTGTTGATTAGGGCGGATTTTGTACGGGAAACAATGCACCATTTTTCTGAGTACGTTCCACACTGTGCTATAGGGAACACCCAAGTGTCGTGACACTGCACGTGCACTACTGCAGCCTAAAACATTATCCATTGACTGTTCAACAATACCGGTGGCAACATCTTCAACGACATCTGAACGAACCGGTTTGCGTCCTCGACCAGGCTGAACTCCAAGATGTCCAGTTTCCTCGAATCGAGCGATCATTCTCCTGAGAGCTTGTGGAAGCAATGGTCCCTTACGCAAATCCTTAAGTCGGCGAAACTCTCGAAGTGCTGCTGGAGCATTTCCTTTATTCTCGTAAAACAACTTCACAAGCAAAGCGCGTTCTGGCAGCGTGACAGAAATCACTAATAAGAATGACATTCCCCACCTTTTAACTTCTTTTATACCCAGAACATGGCTTCTAACCATGCTTTATGCAAATTTTTCTGGTTACAGTATGAAATTGCAGTTACAACGGGAGTTCTAGCTTCTTTACTATTTTTATTTTCCATAAGGGGCAGAAAAATTAAAAAGGAAGCATGGAAGCATTCCATTCCGCATAAACATTTTAATTTTTATTATTATTTGTGTCTTTTGATCATAGTTCCAGTTGTGCAGCGCCACCTATCGGTGATTTCAGGAACTATTTTTTTTTTTCGTGAAATCCGTTTCCCCATATTTTGAATAGTATGTGTACAAAATTTTGAGCTTTTACACTGAGTAGTTCGATATCCATGGAGGTCAGAGTAGGGGTGTTTTATTTCTTTCCACCTTGTATGTAAAGACGCTGTTATTGCAATAAAATTTACGTGATCTATCATTTTCGGTTTCACTTATAAGTTTAAATAGAGATAGAATTTTCAAGCTTATGAATTATTTCTATTACTTCGTACTGTTTATTCAAAAAATTCAAAATGAGTTTAAAAAGAAAAAAAAATGAAATTTCTTTTACACAACAATGCACGGAAAAAAAAGATTTGGAATTTTGCATAATAATTAATAAAAATTTTGGGAGATTAAAAACCAAACAATGCTTTGAAATTCTTTTATAAGTTAGATTCATAAGACATTTGAAATTATTTTTTGTTTATGGAATACTTTGAAGTGTTGGAGATGATGCCTTCTTAAATGATATAGAAAAAATAACTTTTTAAAATTAATTTTTCATATAGAATTAAAAAGTGAATTTTTGTATAAGAATTAAAATTTAAACTGTGAAAGCAGTAGAAAAGTATTATTTAAAGTAAAATTTCGTCCTACCACTTTCAGCCCCCCGCCCTTTTTTTAAGTGTGTTAAACATGAAACAAAGCAACGTTTCCAAATGCTTGCTGATTGCAAGCGGCGTGTGGATAAAAGGTTTACGGAAAATCAGCAGATGATTTGAACTTGGGAGGTCCGTCCTTTATTCGCCCTTCCCCTGAGTTACTGGGCCCCTTACCACCTGTTATGACTCGACTTCCGGGAAAAAACACTATCTGAAAAGAAGGAACAGTATCTTACGCTTAAATAGGCAATTACTAAACACACGTGAAGACCAATATGTTTTTCCCTCACCAATTTTTCTGATATTTGCAGTTTTATTTTGTTTTCGCCTTTTCAAGTTTTTGTTTGAAATAAAAAAAAAAATGTTACCAGAATAATCTTATTTTATTGTTAACCACATCTTAAATTGATAATTTTTTAAGAATGTCTTAAAACCTGCTGCAGATATATTCGATTCACAAATCTTGATTATGATTATTGTAGATTTAAATTTAAAATATAACTTAGATGACTTAGTGTAAAAAAAATTAATCAAGCTAAAATGCAAGATTTATGGAGACTATACGATTTTATGCAAAAAAGAGAGTTAATAAAGCAGTCTTAAAAATGTATTTAAATGATAGATAGATACTTATTAATAATAGTATTTGTTGCTTGTAATATGATGCCATTGCATATATTCTAGAAGTTCCGATTGAATGTTGCCTCAAATGTTTTCAAATGCTTTAAATCACACTAGAAAGATTACTTAAAGCAAATGTCTACACATTAAAACTGGGAATTTAACCTATGGAAAAATTGTGAAAAAAGCTAAACTCCCAAGCGCTTCTACAATAAACTTGTAGAATAAAGCTGTAGAATAAGGTTATTAATGAAAAAAAATTTAAATATTTAATAAGGTCTTATTTTAATGAAGAAGCAAACATACTATTCGCAGCATTTTAGTAAATATTATAAAACAATGTGGTTAGTAAAAATTAATAAAAACGCAGAGCAAATAATTAAGATTTTTATTCATTAACGGTTATAAAATATTCTAATAATGCAATTTTTTCGGTACTATGAAATTAAATCAGCTCTATTTATTCTTAAAAATGCACACACAGACACATAAGACAACTGATAGAAGTTTTTAATAGTAGAGCAAAACATAATATCACCCCATATAAAAATTATACAAATACATACACATCTTTTGTTTGTTTATTTGTTTCAAGAATTAAATATTTACCCCTAATTTCGGGGAATAATTTTTAGAATCCAATATCATAACAATGCTTTAATTCGCTTAAATATTTTTTTAAAAAAAATTCCCGAGATGGGCCGCACTTATTAACAACCCGAACCATATCAAGAAAAAATTATATATACCTCTGGGTGGTTAAATAATCTGAGTATGGTTTTTCTAAAATTTATCTCTATTCCACAAAAGATTACTTAAAAAAATAGTACTTTAAAAAAATAAATGGGCTTTTTTAACTCTCCTTTCTTCCCAGCTGTGGGGGGTTAATCACTTAGGGGGGGAATGGGTTTCTAAACAATTTCGTTATCTTATCTTCCTCACTTACAACGTCATCCCCCCATTCTTTTCTCCCCAACTTTCTTATGATAGTAATCTGTTGTTTTAAGCTAAACTCTAATCCGAAAAAAGAATAATAAAAGAAAGAAAGACTTTAATTCGAAAAAAAGAGAAAATTCAAACGAAAGGTCCATTTTTCGCACAAATCGAAAATTCGACGCGAGAAGCAACACTGACATTGCTTTCGAGTGGCTGGGAATTAATAAGTGTTCCTACCGGGAGGGAAATCTGCAGAAGAGGAAAGCAATATCTTGTCCAATATGTGACTCTTCAAAGAAGTAAACAATACAGCAAATGTTAAACAATGTAGGAAAGGGAGAAATTCAATTGTAAAAGAAATTTCATTTCAGAGCAATGCATAGTTATATTATGTCATCCATCCTAAGAAATTAGATTTAAAACAAGCATTTTCGAATTTTTTTTTTTTTTTTCAAAATAATTCACAAAGAATTTAAAAAAGCCTTTAAAAGGAATATGAAATTAGTTATTCTTGGGATAATCCATTCATCTAATGATTCTTTCTAATTGTATTAAAGAAATAAAATTCTTTTAGTAAGATTACATCCATAAAAAAATTATTTTGTATGAGAAATATTTACACGGTAATTTTTTTTTCAAAATATATTTAACGGAAAAGAATATAAGACCTCTTGGTGATGCAACGAGTGGGAAATAATCACTTCAAGAAAATTGTCCTTTTACTTTATGAACATAAAATTAATCACTTTCAGGTTAATATACCATGAAATCTCATAACAAAAGCTGATAATTCTTCGTAATAAAAAAGCAGAAATGTGATAGAATTATCAAAACTGCATAAATTCAAATAAATTGAATTTCAAGTTTCATTAAAATACTGAAAAATGTATCAAAAAAATATTTTACTCATCAAGTCGGCTATAGGAAAATATGCTGTAAGTGAAAGGGAATAAAAAGAATCTCAGATTACTGTCAACGAAAACCGCAAATGTTTAACTTCTTGAAAATGACATTGCACGATCAAAACTGAGACGACATCTCTGAAAACCGCAAGAGGGGTCAGGGGGGGGGGAAGCGTAACTACCCTGAAGATTCTTCGATCGTTGGAATTCGGCTAAAGAAAAGGAGTATCGACTGATCCTGACCCTCCAGGAGGTGGATAGAAAATCCCAGAAACACAAAACAGTTTTCTTTTGTGTCTTTGAACCATCGGGGGGTGTAATCTTTGAGAGCTCCTTCCCTTAACACTTAAAGGGAAAAAGAGAAATCTGAGAGTGGACTTACAAGTGAACGGACCCGATATTCTTGGAATTATCGGATCGTTGAATTGCATATCACTGAAATTTATCGGAAAGGTGATTTCACCCTTTCCTGTGATTCACAGGAAAGGGCGTAGTAACAATATTGACCTTGACTCATTTTGCAATGCACTATAGATAATTTTTAACTGCTTGTGACGTAATGTTGTGATTGCGTTTATTGTGGTCACTGCTCGAGCCATCTATTGGTGAAATATTGAACTATAGTAAACATTTTAAAGAAATGACATATATTTTGAATTCAACCTTTTTAGAAAATGGTTTACTTCAATAAACAAATTAAGTATAAAGTTATGAAAAAACCGAATTAAAATAGTAAGCTGAAATAGATAAATTAATTCAATCACACATTACTTAAATTAGTTAATTAAGTTTTAATTAAAATTAATAAATTTAATATTCAATATTAATTAATAATTTTTAATTAATAATATGATTGAAATAACAGATATTTGGAACAGATATTTAAAAATAACAATAGCAAAATTATTTGTTATTGAAAAAACCGTGGATTATGCATCTCTAATGGTGCCTACCTATAAAGAATCAATGAATGACAATAATTTAGTTAGAGCCATATTATAATGTGTTTTGTAAGATGTGTTAAGATGCATAATTCATAATTTTTCGAATAACAAATGATTTTACTATTGTCATTTTTAAATATTTGTTCCAAATATCTGATATTTCAATAACATTGTTTATTAAAAATTATTAATTAATATTAAAAAAAATTTAATTGTAACAACTAATTTGTTAATTTAAGTAACGACTGATTGACTTGATCAATCTATTTCAGCTTACATGATTTTTTAATCCATTTGTTTCATTTATTTAATGGAGTAAAGCATTTTCTGAAAAAACTGAATTTAAAAAAAATGTCATTTCTTTATTTCTATATTCTGCTTATTTGCTTTTGGAAAAGCTTTGCTTTGAATAAAATGTTTTTTGGCGAAGCATTGCATTTCAAACTGTAATAAAAGAAACAAATCACTTTTTATTTAAAACAGGCAGAAAGATATGAAGATAAAAACTTTGAAAAACCAAGCCATATTTTAAAAAAACTACATTTCATTATTTTTACAAAAAAGTTTTGCTTTGTTTGCTATAAATATTTAGATAATTAAGGCTCTTATATACAAAATAAACAACGAAAACTATTATGGGTGAAATGCAATTGATATCGCTTCATATTTCATTAAAAATTGATTTCATCAATATCGAATTTTCAAAAACATTTAGTGAAAAATTTCTTTTATTTCTTTTGAAAATTTTCTTTCTGTTTTTGAGCTCCAAATTGATAGATCTCATTGCAAGAACGACCTTAAAGGATACTTTCAAGCTTTTATATAAATTCTAAAAGCTTTAATATACAACTTTGAAAAGTTTGTTACAGAATTATTGAAGCATATACTCCTCTATAAAAATGCAACGACATTAATTGGTGAGGTGTCATAATTAAAATGTAAGCTCTTCCCCTCTCAGTGTAAAATATATTTTAAATTACGTTTCTAGAAAAAAAAATAAAGTGTAGGAGACACAGATTTTAAAAAATAAATGAGTTCGAAAAAAAAATAATTTTTTTATTGATATTATCCAGGTAGCACAGTCTGTTTCACTGTATTGTACGATATTATATGATATTAAACAATACGTTTATATAAAACAGTGCGTTATTATACTATAATACGAGGAATGGTTGCCAAGTCGAAAATCGCCCCAGAATTAATAAACTCCGGTAAACTTGGGGATCTGGGGTTTTTGACCTCGAGGAATCGATTGGCGCCGGTTTTGAAGCGCTACGATCGAGCAGTTCGGAGTTACAGATAGGATATTTTCAAACTTTCTTAGTTCGCCATAATGGCTAATAGGTTTCAAGCGGTAACGTGCTGCCATCTATAGCCAATATGGCGAACTAATAAAGTTTCCAGAAGATGATCCGGAACTCAAGGAACTGATCTCGAAATGGATGATCCATAACCCGTGTGGTGATATGAACCCAAGCGCTCCGTGCATGGTCAGCAAACATGGAAGAGACCAGTGCAGATGGGGATTTCCAATGGAACATCAAGACATGACATCGCTGGCGGACGATGAAAAGCCGAGGTTTAACCGGTTATCTTTTCACCAATGGTTTCACAAATTTTCTTATGGCATGTATTGTTTTGATAAATCACAATTGAAAATTTAAATCTCGAGTTAGCTTCGATACCTGTTTTCTCCGAGCAGAGTTCGGTCATCGGCTGGTATTTCTAAAGGCTTTTCTTCGTTTTTGTACATTTTTAATGAAAAGAAAACTTTCAGCTCAGTGTTTTTGGTAAAAATGTTCGGTGTAAAGAAGGATATGTAAGAATCACTTTAATGATAAAAAAAATTAAGACCTCTTATGGAAAATATTTTTACCCTTTCCAGAATGTGGTGTTTTTTCGAAAAATGAATTCGGATCCCAATTTAGTTGAGACCTACACATTGCTAGTATGAAAAAGAAGTAGGGGAGCGAAAAGTGGGGGAAATAATTGATCACTCAATAAGATAAGATAACATAGCCAGATAGATTACTAACCACTCTCCTCACTGGGTTAAATAGAGCCGCACGGCTGGGAAGGAAGTTGAATGAAAAATGTTCGTTCCTTTTTCGGATACTCTCTGGTATGAAGTCGATATTTTTTGAAGTAATCTTTTTGACAAATAGCGATAATTTTTTGAGAAACCTTGCCCTACTCAAAGTAATTAGCCAAACGGAGGGTAAAGTGGGATGCGATTGGATTAATTTATCTAATTTAGCTTATTTTTTTTAATTTGATCTTTTTCAAGACCATTTATTTAATTTATTTATTGGAAGTAAACCATTTTCTGAAAAATTTTGAATTAAAAATATGTCATTTAAAAAAAAATACTTATTTTAGTTCTATGTGCTATCAATAGATGGCGCCAGCTGTGAGCAGAATATAT
Organism: Argiope trifasciata; assembly: GCA_026543055.1. NCBI lineage: Eukaryota > Metazoa > Arthropoda > Arachnida > Araneae > Araneidae > Argiope > Argiope trifasciata. Next base: position 167,546 of record JAPMOQ010017202.1, on the reverse strand, counting down.
ACAGTTAGACGGTCATGCCACAAGCAGTTAAAAATGATCTATATGGGATAGTGTATTGCTAAATGTGAATATCAGAAAAACAAGGTCACTAACATTAAGCAGATCGATGGCTTTGCACTTTCCACTGACTTCACTGGAATGTGCAAAGTCACCGCTCCGATAAATTTCAGCGATCCAATGATACGATAATTCCAAGAATAACCGGTTCGTTCCCTTTTCTGTTCATTCACAGATATCTCTTTTCCTCCTTTATTCGCCTTAAGGGGATGGGATCCTCAATGACGCAAAAGAATGTTTGGTGTTTCTGGGATTTCCTTTCAATCCCCTGGCAGATTGGAGATGGTGTCGATACTGCTACTTTCAGTGGTGGCGGGGTGGTCGGCTGTATACAAGAAGGGTCGGAGATGAGTCGACACTCCTTCTTCTCTTCCAGAGATGCCGTCATCAGGCCACTTAAGTTTTATAGTGTACTTTCAATACGAGGAGTTGTTCATCTGTAGTTTTAGTTTGCCAACTTTAAAGTTTTTTCATTAATATCGTACATAAACGTCTGACTCCTTCGATGTCTTTTTAATACATTAACTTAAGAATAATCGATCGTGTATAAATTTTTTAGCATTATGAATAATTATAATATGATTTTTTTTCGATACAATTTTCAGTACTTCAAGGAAAAAATATCAATCTGAGGAAACTTGAAATTCATTTTATTTGAATTTGTAATGCAGTTTTGGATAATACTGTCTCTTTTCTGCAGTTTTTGAAAACAAAACCTCATCAGTATTGATCATGAGGTTTCATGATATATTGATCTGAGAAGGATTAATTTTATATTCATAAAGTAAAAAAAGCATTTCTTTTTTTTAAAGTTAATTATTTTCCATGCATTAAACAAGAAAGAGGTCTTGTATTATTTTTTATGAAACCTATTTGTAAAAAAAAAAAAAAAAATGTTACTGTGTAAATATGCCTTATACAAAATAATACTTTTATGGATGTGATTTCATAGATCTTTGTAAATGAAACCATTCATTTATTCTATGCATATAGAAAGAGTCATTACGTAGATGAATAGATTATTCCAAGTATAACTAATTTTATATTCCTTTGACAAACTTTTTTTATTCTTTGACAACTGTTTTAAATCTAATTTTTAAGGATGAAGGATGTAATATATTTATGAATTGCTCTGAATTGAAATTTCTTTTTAAATTGAATTTTTCCATTTCCCTACATTATTTAGTATTTGTTGTATTGTTTACTACTTTGAAGTACCACATATTAGGCAAGATATTTCTTTCCCTTTCTGCAGATTTTCCGCCCTATAGGAATTTTAATTAATTCCGAGACACACGAGAGAAGTGTCAATATTACTTACCGCGTCGAATTTTGGCTTAGTGAGTATTTTCTATTTCTGAAAAAAATTTAAATTTCCTTGTAGCTTGAAAACGCAGATGGGAAATGGTGAGCACACGCACGCACGCACACACACACACACACACACACACACACACACACACACACACACACACACACACACACACACACACACACACACACACACACACACACACACACACACACACTTGCTATTACCCTCCACTCTGTTCGTGTAAAAATTTTGATGTATATGTACGAAAATATATCAAATAATGACAAATAAAAAAAAAATAATGAATAAACCTCACCTAAAAACGATACATTTAAAAACATGAGCATATACGAAAAATATATAACATGCATACAGTTTCATAACAAAAGCCCACAGCTAATGTAAAAACAATTTATTTACATTGAATACCCAAAATAAAACAAAACAGCTAATCAAGTCCGTATTTCTGTAAAACCAGGCCAAATCCATTTTATTTATTGATCGAGACTGAGATAACAACAGTATTTTACACATCATTTTTAAACTTTTAATTTAAATGAAAACGCAGTTGTCAACAATCACGCGCGAACTTTCAAGTCCATTTGCCGTAAAGCACATGTCTGACTTTCCCACGCCAGTTGCGGTAATGCGATGCAGATTAGAAAAATTTTATTTCTTTTATTCTGTTTTCTTTTAATTTAAAAGTACTTCAGAAGGAATCCGAAAGAGTGATTCATTAACATTTGATTTTAAATACACCAAACACAAAGAAAATTAATAGAACCGTTAGAAATAATTGGTCAAATTTCTTCTAAGCCTAACCTCAACTCTGTTGGGAAAAAAAAACTGGAGCCTTATTTATCTTTGGCGGGATTTGGCCTTAGCTTTTTGGAGAGAAAGTTAGTTTTCAATTAATAACAAAGTAACCACTGAATGAACCGGAATGAAAAGTAGCCTATTGTTCCTGTCTATAATTTACCTTTGTGCTAAAGTTAATCCAATTCTGTTCAGCTGTTTTGGCGTGATATAGTAGCATCCATCCAGACTTTCACATTATATCTTATACTATAATACGAGGAATAGTTGCCAAGTCGAAAATCGCCCCAGAATTAATAAACTCCGGTAAACTTGGGGGTCTGGGGTTTTTGGCCACGAGGAATCGATTGGCGCCGGTTTTAAAGCGCTACGGTAGAGCAGTTTGGAGTTACAGATAGGATATTTTCAAACTTTATTAGTTCGCCATAATGGCTAATAGGTTTCAAGCGGTAACGTGCTGCCATCTATAGCCAATATGGCGAACTAATAAAGTTTCCAGAAGATGATCCGGAACTGATCTTGAAATGGATGATCCATAACCCGTGTGGTGATATGAACCCAAGCGCTCCGTGCATGGTCAGCAAACATGGAAGAGACCAGTGCAGATGGGGATTTCCAATGGAACATCAAGACATGACATCGCTGGTGGACGATGAAAAGCCGAGGTTTAACCGGTTATCTTTTCACCAATGGTTTCACAAATTTTCTTATGGCATGTATTGTTTTGATAAATCACAATTGAAAATTTAAATCTTCGAGTTAGCTTCGATACCTGTTTTCTCCGAGCGGAGCTCGGTCACCCGCTGGTATATATAAATTTTTGCTTTGATACAGTTCCATTTGTTAAAATAAAACGCGTCCGATCTCATGAATTAAAAAAAATTAACTTATTAAAGCATTTTTATTGCATTGAATTATAAAATTATTTCTCGAAATTAGGGAGAAATATTTAATTCTGAAACAAACAAATTATCTGCATATTTGTATAATTTTTATATGGGGAGGAATTTATTTTTTTGTTTAGCTATTAAAATATTTTCATTTTATTTTTTTGCGTGTGTGTGTATTTTTAAGAATAAGTAGAACTGATTTGATTTCATAGTACTGAAAAAATAGGATTGTTAGAATATTTTATAACCATTATTGAATTAAAATCTTAATTATTTACTCATTTTTATTAATTTTTACGAACCAGGATTCTTCTACTATCCTCTGAAACGTTGCAAATAGTATGTTTGCTTCTCCATTAAAATAAAATTTTCATCGTATGAAAATGTTTCAATTTTTTTTAATTCATAGTCTAATTCTACTACACTATTCTACAAGTTTACTTTAAAAGGACCTACGCTTGGAACTTTTGTCACAATTTTCGTAAAGGTTAAATTTCCTACTACATTGCCAATATGAATGTATATATTCTTTTGTATTTACAACAACAAAGAAGAGACTAATTTGATTTTGCAATAAAACAATAAATAAGTAAGAATCTTTTTACTATATACAATTGCATTAAAATTCAAACTATAACAAATGGTATTATACAATAAGCGATAAATTTAATAATTAATATCACTACTTGGAATAAAGTTTCCAAGTAATTAAAAATTCTCTAACGTTTATCCAAATGCTATTTAAACACCTCTTTTCAAAATGCTTTATTGACTTTCTTTTTTGCATAAAATTGTATAATCTCAAGCGATCTCGCATTCTAGCTTTTTTTTTTCTCACATTAAGTCAACAAAATTATATTTTTAGGACATTTTGAATCGAAATCTAATCTAATCATAATCAAGATTAGTGAATCAAATATATTTGCCAGCGGTTTCCAAAAGAGATTCTTTAAAAATTTGGAGGAAAATAAAATTATTCTTATTATATATTTTTTATTATTTAAAACTGGTTTTTAAAGATGCATTAAGCCCGAAATAAAATAAAAATACAAGTATCAGAAAGAGTGGCGTAAAAAAACATATTGAAGTCCCCACACGTGTTTAGTAATTGCTTATTTAAATGAAAGATATTGAACCTTTTTTCCAGAATAAATATTTTTCTATTGTGCGAAAGAAAATTTGTCTTTCGTACTGAGAAACGAGTCTCGTATAGCTTCCAACAATAGTTAATACAATGCAATGGGATAAGGAGACCTCTGTGAGATAGGAGGTTCTCTGCTTGTTATCAACTAGTCCAGTCAGTTTAGTTATATTAACGTCCCATTTTAAAAGCAACACTTGGGCTATATTGAGATGGACCTCGTAATCTTGAACCACGGTCAGATGACGAGGACGACTCCTGAGCTGGCACTCCCCTCTCCACGCCACATCAGTGGGAGGACGTTTGGCCTGACAGATTTAACGTGCAAGAGACCCCCTTACAAGACGGTTCGGTGGTTTCGAACCTGAAATCTTCTGGTTCCGAAGCCGAGACCTTACCACCAGGCCACACAGGTCCTACCATAATTGTTTGTGGGAGGTCTGTTAATGGAAGATCGTATCAAGGATTTGAATCTCGCCCCTCTTTGAAAAGTATTTATCCCTTGTATTTGAGACTTTTTAATATTGGTTACTTAATAACCACTCTTAAAATATTTATTATCCCAGCAACTGCGTATCGGGATGACTTATAAATAGCTGTAACGTTTGCTGCGTTGTAGTGCCTTTGATGTTCATGTTTTGTGCCAAATAAAGTCGAGATACGATTAGAATGATCCTGATTGGTTCAGAAGATTTTAGCCCCGCTTTCCGCAGCTATATAAGGAACCTTCTGAAGCTGCGGATAAGACCATGCCGGGTTAGGCGCCTCGTCAATCCAACTCATATTTGGAGAAGTGAAGCTGAACGAGGTCTGGTATGATGGACCTGAATAGAAATCTTGAAAGGAGGAGTTGCCGAGAGAGTACCGGAGTATCGACGGAGTGCTGGATCGCCATGTGCAGTCGGCGTGTCTTCTGTTGATCCTGAACTGTGTGATCGATAGGTAGACTAGAATTGAGAGGTCTGGATGAAGAGACCTGAGCGGTGGAGTCACCAGGAGAATACCGAAGCAACGAAGGAGTGCTGCGTGGCGTATTCTGACGAAGCCTGTGGCGTAGCCCGTTGTATCGTCATCAGGAACGGAGAAGTCCTAAACTGAGGAGTAGTCCCGTTGTGTGAAGTAATGAGTCGGCAGCGAAAGCAAAAGACAGAGGAATAGTTTCAGAAATGTTCGGGAGAGACCTACATGAGCGTAGACATGTTCCCTTAAAGATTCTCTCTCCTGCTGAATCCTGTCTGGCCGCTGTGTGAGCTGTGGCCACTGTCACAACAGAATTTCTGCGTGTGGGCTACTGTTGCTTTTGTGGGCTACTGTCTATTACGGTAGAGTACTGCGGTGTGCTGTCCTGTGCGTTCGTCTCGGCTTTATATAGCTATTTCCTGTACATAGCTGTGTTGTAAATATTTGTCGTTGTTGTGCTGTCCTGTAAATAAATGTCGTCTGTGTTGTGTCTACTAAAGGACTGATCATTGTGTGTGCTCATCTTCTCACATCATACAAGGAAACGAGACCGACGAATTAAGATGGGAAATCCGTAACAGTATGAAACATTTTCATCTGAAATGAAATCTTTCACACCAATTTTCTGTATGAAAAGTTGCATTCAGAAGAAATTTTTAACCCCATTCTTTTTTTTTAAAAGCGTGCAATAAATTTTCATTTGTATGAGATTTCTACACAGAAATTATTTTATGCAACTTTAGAATTAAAAATAAATAGATCATATTTGATCAATGAACCAAACTAGGTCCAAACAATGAATCTGGAATAAACAATGAATGAAATCTGCTTTAATGATGCAACGAGAAATGACTGCCAATAAATTCTTGCTCTTCTTTGAAAGAAAATTCTTAAGACTTTTTAAAGAAAGTCACTGTCTTATTTAAAATAAAAAAAAAATGAAATAAGTAAAATATTAAGATGACAAATGGTCAAAATAATATGCTAAATTTCTAAAAAATGAAAATAATAAAAGTACATTAGTTTTTTCAGATTGTTTTTTTTCTCTTTATTCCTTTCTTTTCAAAGAAAGTAACACTTTCTTTAAAACATAACTGGCTGATATTTTTATATTAAAAATTTTATACATTAGAAACAACTGACATAAACAGATAGGTCATTAAATAAAAAAAATCTAAACATTAAAATTAAGGCATTATTTGTTTTTAATCTTCAGTAGTTCTTTTAAAAAAATTGAGCTAAGGTATATAATTAAAAAGCAAATCTTTTCCAGTAACATTTTATTAATCACTGATGATATTGTTTAAAAAATTAATACTCTCAAGAAAGCTTAATTACAGTCATTCATACGAATGAAGAATTCTTTCAATAATACAATTCACAAATAATTAATGAATTAAAAAAACCATTGTAAAAATGTATAGAGCATTATTCAAGTATAAACATCAAAATATCTACAATAATCATTCACTATCATATAAAATTCATTCAAAAGTAGAAAAGAAAGGCAGATGTAACAGAAATTAAAACAATAATAATACAATATTGATTCGTGATATATGAAATAATCAGCAACAATATATAACTTATGTACAATATAATACAACTCTTCTTTATTAACAAAACAGCTTCATTATTTAATTTAAGAGCTATTTTATACTTCTCATTACTCTTCGGAAGTGTTGTGATTTCGCTTCTTGAAGAGCTTGATCCAATACTTTAGTCATATTTATGATATTAGATGGATCTGCTTCCAGAATAATATTCTTTAGTTCCTTTCCTTCTTCTAATTGCAACTTTAAAAGCAATGATGGTTCCATTGGACGTCTTAAAGATCGACTAGCAATCTAGGTAGAGAAAAATTTCCATATTTATATGCATATGTGAAATAATGTCTCTAAATTTAAATCAAATTCTAAATAATTTCCTTATTTATTCTTATCTTAATTTAGCTCATATTAACTTCATTCTAAAATGTTCTCTCATTTCCTGATTCAGTTCCACCTTTTAAAATTTAATTAATGCAATTGAAACTGTAAAATTACTGAAGTAAAGATCCCACACTCCGAGTAAAGGGACAAAAATGTATTGATCTAAAATTCTTTTAAAATATACCTATATTTCCTTTTCCTAAGTCCACTCGTGTAAAAAATCTCAATCAGAATCTCATAATATAAACTCATGCGGATAAGTATTTTGTGAGCACTTTTCACTTTTGTATTGCGATATCAAATGATATACCCTGTTACTTCTGTATCATACATAGATTATGCCTCTTGAGATGTAATAAAGCTAAGTTTTAAAATTACAAAAGTGTCTTCTCTCTTTAACCACAAAACTGCTTTAAAAATTGTGTTCACAAGTGTACATATATAAATACCTGAACTCCTGCTAAGAGTTTTTAAGCTTAAAAATTTTTATAGCTCCGATGATCCCTCCTCCTTCACTTGAAAATAATATAATTAAGTAAGCTGAATAAACAAACAATGAATAAACATCATTAATACAAGTAAATATTAAAATATTTGATAAAAATATTTAACACGCATTATTTAAAATAAAATATTTTTTAAACAATTGAAATAAACAAAGGACAAAAGACATCGTTTACTATATGTAATACAAGAGCAAAAAAGGGCGGAAGTTATCAAGTATTATTTATTAGTTTTAAATAAACTAAAATAGAATTATTTTTGGTTACGTGATAAATACTCCAGATCCCCTTAAGAAGATAAATCCCCACATAGGGAATAACTATGCAACTGGAAATTGCAATGAATAGGACATAAATTGTCAAAAAATTATATGTAAGTTCAAATTGGATTCAAATTTATAACTGCACACAAGGATAATGGGATATTACTTTTTATAAGCAATCATCTTCATGTTTATGCACAAAAAAAAAAAAAAAAAAAAAAAAAAAATGAATGAGTGTATGCATGTTTTTTTAAGTAAAAAGAGAAAAATTATGGAAATGTCAAATTTATCTAAAACGTAACATAAGCTTGTTTAATATAACTGCAAGAATAGTCACAATTTTTTAACAAATGTAATACAAGAGCACATTATAAGATAGTTTACTGCATTCTTAATAAAGCACTTTTTATTTCCATTTATAGTTATCCCATGCTTAATGAAAACTTTTCATTAACAAATGATTTGAATAAGGAGCAAAATAAAATGTAAAAATATGACTATTTTAATGAACAATATTTTACAGAATGAGTGACATGGAAACATAATAAAATGACATGTAGAATGGTCGATAATTTGGCCACGAGTCTGCATTAAATGCTTTTTTATAGATAATCTTTTTTACAACATGGAAGAAGCTTTGGCTATACATCTTTGGCTGTAAACAACTCCAAGGAGCTGTGAAACTTTAATTGGTGAAATTGTGTTTCTAGCCTATCTAGCACTATAGATAGATATCAACAACACTTATGAATTTGTGGAAAAACATAGCCAGAAATATCAAACAGCTGATGAACTTTTCCTTTTAGCTGAAGTTGTGGATGAGATTTGAGCAAACGAAGAAGAAATAAAAACATCAGTTAACCTTCCTGTGAAATAAAGTACATGCTCAAAACATGATAAATTATTAAAATATGAATCGAGATGCATTAGGCAAGAATGTTTCATTTTCACCAAATTTTGAAGCATAACTAAAAATAATGTTGTTACACCATATAACATGCACTTTAAACCAAACGCAGGATAATTTAGTTTAGTTGTAGTAACGTCCCTTTGTAAAGCAGCACTAGGGCTTTTTTGAGACAGACCTCGTCAAGTTGAACCACGGTCAGATGACGAGGATGACACTTGAACTGGCACCCCCTCTCCACACCACACCAGTGGGAGGACGTTTGGCCCGTTACACAGATTTAATGTGCAAGAGACCCTCTCATACGATGGTTCTTTGGTGGAATCAAGTCTCGAACCTAAAACCCTCCAGTTCTGAAGTCGAGACCGTACCACCAGGCCACTGCGGCCCCCAAAAGCAACATAAATTCATTCAAATTTCTGAAACTAAATTCATTTTAATTTACAATCAATAATATTAATAGAAATAATATAAATTATTACTTGAACATCAAGTCTCCATTCCAGATTTTTATAATGAGGCACACCCATTTCTAAACCAGAAAGGAGTGATCTAATGTTTTGGTTATTTTCTAGGTAGCATTTAACAAGCTCCTCTTGAGTTTCACTATTGAAGCCTAGCACAATGATGGAATCACGGAATTCCATTTCAGTGACCTAGAAAAAAGAGTTTTAATTACAATAATACAAAGAAATTTGTAAACTCAGGGTAATTTTATTAATATTTTCATTGCTCTTTTAAGAAATAAAATAATTATCAAATTAAAAGAGGAAAGAAGTCATATTTTAAAAAACGATAATAAAAATACCATTGCTTTTGAGGCTTCAATCAATAGCTGTATGATGCCAGTAATAGCATTTTGAACAATATCCGTTTCCACATTTAGTCGCTCTAAAAAAAGAAAATATTCATCATTAATAAATCAGATAATATTTTTAAAGATAAAGAAGAATGGTAACACAAAAATCTTTCATAAAAATATAAAGTAATATCATAAAAATATAAAGTAATATTGTTTATTAGATTTTATATAAAATGGGAATATTCTTTGATTATAACTACTATACACTTATACGGAATGAGAAGAATTTCTTTATATGTAGCATCTTTTCATGTAGTTTTAGTAAAATACTGGGATTCAATATAGGTTCCTTACTTCTAAGGTGTTGCCAAAACTCTTAGATTAATGTTCCAAAACAGAACTAAAACAGTTTTTCAAGTTGGTCAAATTTGTCAGATACTTCAGACACTGCATGCATGATTTATCTGCTGCCATTTGTATAATTCAAAATAAATAAATAAAACATATCATTAATTTCAATCCACCAAGAAAGCCCTATAGCCAGCAAAAAGATAAGATGCTTTCAAAGAATAAAAAATTGCAAAATCTTTCTGGTATTTTTTAAAAAGCAAAAGACAAAGTTAACTCTGTTATAATTTTTCATTATACAAAGAAAGAATAGTTGGCTTGTAAAAATTCCCTATTTTAGACTTTAAAACAGAGAAAAAAATTATGTAGGAATAAATGAAAAATATGCAATATCTTACGAGCAGCACTTTGATAAACCTTCAGGTTACTGCCTTTAAAAAGATGTTCAACAGATATACGGCAGAATTCTCTCACAACTAAAAAAATAAAACAATAGATCAATATTGTCAGCATATAATTTAATTATATCCCTTATCATAGATTATAGAAATAATGGTATTTTAAAGAATATAAGTAAAAGTAGATGCTCAAGTTAAAAGTGATAAATGACTTTGATAATAAGAATAATGGTATTTTTGAATATTCTTGTAAAAAGGATACTGAGGTTAAAAATAATAAATAGCTTTATTTGGTTTAAAAGTATTGATTAGTTTACAAATAAAGGATGCAGAAAGAAATATATTTTGAAGGAGTTAAAAAATACATGTGCCGATGCAATCTATGAATATATTAATTTTTAAAACAATTAATCTATAAAATAAAGAAAATCTAATAATGCATAATGAATTAAGTTTAATTTAAACTATGTAATACTGTCTATAAAACAAATTAAGTTAAATAAATTCAGCTATTTTGGCCAACCCTTATGCTATAACTTCAATTTTCATATTTAATAAACGTTATGTTCTTTCTAGGCACAACGTCTAGAGATAAAATATTATTTACAAGTACAGTGCCAAATGACCATTTCTCACATGACATTAAGAATGGTCAACATCATGAAGGAAGATAGCTTAAAAACATTGCATGTTGGTAAAAATTTTCATGGATTTGATAAATTGTAACTGATTAATAAGAGAAATCAAATCTTACATTAAAATTTTCTTTGCACTAATGTTCACAATAATAACTTCCAGCTACAGGAATTTCTACTTTAATTTATTTAAACTTGCTGATTGCATTAATAAGTTAATTAAAATTCATATCAAGAAATATTAAATTGTGTAAAATAATGAATGCTGATAGTAAATTTAACAAAAATAATGAGTAATTATAAATTAAAATTAAAGGATTGATGATTTGTTGATGAAAACAAACAAAATTTTTAGTAAAGTGTAACTAATTTAACAGATGATTGTTTTCTTCTAAAAAGTTAGAAGCATGTTTATAGAATTGCAATATTAAGTTGGATATGATGCTGCATTTGACAATTTTTGGTTCTTTCATTATTAATTAATAATCTGTTAAATATACCATAATTTGTCACTTATACTTTCAGTAACACAGTTAAAATAATAACCTAGTTAATATGATGAATCACATTTGATTATTATTTTAAATTACAGATTAAAAATAATAATAAGTTCCATAAAATAGACTATTGTACTATAACTAGTTAGACAAGTCTGAAAATGTATTATAATATATTGAATGATCAGAACACTATGGCAGCATTCAAGGGAACTATTTTTTGGCATCATTAGCAATGATATAATAACTCAAATAGACGGGATATCATGCCATTAAAAGGGGATAACCAATACCACATCTTTCTGTACCCACTAGCATATTGAGAATCAACCATTATACTTGAAAACCATATCCGAGGTGCCATCTAGAAAAACACCAATTATAAAATAATGGTTATTTATAAAATATGCATCCTTTATAAATAATGACCATTCTTTGAACATTAAAGTATAGATGGGAATCCACACAATTTTAAATTATTTAAATATTTGTAATTATAGTTTCATAAATATTTTATGATATTTATGAAACTATATTTAAAAAAATAATATAAATATTTCTTCTAGAAAAAACTCAGTATACATTTAAAATTTTGAGAATAAATTACAGTGGGAATAGATTATAAAATATTCCGTCAATATCAAAAAAGTGAAACACCTTTAGTTCCTGCATACAATATTTTTTATGGAAAAATTTGAACTAATTATCTATGTGAAAGAAAATGTAAGACCCATTATACATTTATTATTTATCGGTTGATGATATTGAGTCAAACCGGCCTAAAGAACAATTAAATGTTAGAAAGAGATCGTACTTTTTTCATCAATGCTCTTTAAAAGATCCAAATGTGATTTGTGAATATCATCAAGAATTAACAGCATTTCTTTGGTTGGAGAAGTTAAATTTCCAAAGTCAATCTAAAGTGGTTGAAGATTATTTTCGATGGATTTTGCAACAAAACAATCAGAAACACACCTCCGGGTTGATTTGACTTTACTGTTTGGATTTAAAAAGTGGAGTATAGAAATTGCGGAGAAGACTCCTTACCATTTTCAAAATAATAGATAGCGAAAGTGATATTTAAAACAATGCTACAAGACAAAGCGAATTTTGAAAACTATATAATTATCATCCCAAATAAAGTTTTTTTGTCAAAATTAAGAATAATATTTTGACCGAAGATCTTTTATTTTATTTTATAAAATTTTGTTTAACATAACTTCAACTTTGACGGTCAAATCGTAGTCAAAATATTTTTGGATGTTTACAAATTGCAGAATTGTGGACGCTTAAATTCGTCCGATTATAAACATGGAAAATTCTGATTCAGAGTATGAAATTGAAGTAAGTTTTGAAGTTTTATAAAAATTGATATGTTTTAAAATATTTTCTAAACAGTTCTGCTATGAGTAACTTTGCTTTTCAATTTATTGATGAATTTTCAGTGCTTGTCAATTTTGAAAAGACTGCTATTTTTATATATATACAACACTGCTTGAAAATATAATTTATTGTATATTATTCTTCCTACACTATAAACGACATTACTCTTCTTTTGTTTGTCAGAAAAATGCATATGTTATGACATTAATAAAACATATTTTTTTGTGGAAATATGCTATCAATTTGATATTAGAAACTTCAATTAATCAAATTTTTGTATTTAGTGGTTTAAATTATATGTCAAATCCATCTTTCCATTAATGAGATATAATTTGATTGAATGAATCTTTCTAGATTTGTAATTACTTTAATGATATACATGTAATCAAAGATTTTTTTAGGTTTTGTAATTTTAATTATCTTTAATTTTGAAAAAATAAATGAAATGGCATTGATCAAAGTAAATCAGATTTTCTGAGCAGTGAAAGATATTCTAGATTTATCAAAGATTTAGTCTGAACAAGGTTTCAAAACGAGATCATTCCAAAATATTCGATAACTTTTTGCAAAATACATTTTTGGAAAATAACTATTTTTTGTTATGGCAGACATTTTTTACTCCTAGTGCTGATTGATTAATTAATCTAGATATTTTTTGGTTAGCTAGACCCAACAGAAAAATCCAAAATTTGGAACTTTTCACTTGCTTTTAAGTATACAAATGAATAGGCCACATGCAAGTCTTGTAAAAATATTGAAATTCTATATTTTTAGTAAGTTGGCACAAATTTTGGTGATGTTTTTTTGGCACAGGTCTAAATTATTTGGTGATCTTTCACTTGTGCTCAGCCAATCAAAAAGACCTATTTTCCTATGCCTCACACTTTCTACCTAATTTCATGCTTATATTAAAGCATATTTTTATACAAATTGTAGTGCGTATAACTAAGTATATCCAGAAGTGAAAGAAATTTAGCCTTATTTTGCAAAAATGTAATGTAGGCTTAAAATTTTAATCAAGTAACTTTGAAAGGACAGAACAAAAAAGTGATGCTTCTTTGAGTGACTTATGATGACTTGAACCCATCCAAATCAAAATCCCCTTTTCATAATGAATGTTCTTTTGCAAATGATAAATGTTTTTTTTCCCCTTAGTAGAAGTTTCTTTTAGATTCACAAGACTTCTTTTGAAAAAAATGTGTTCTTTTCATTACAAAAAGTTCTTCAATAAAAGATGAAGGGAGTTATTATATTTTTAGTTTTTAAGAAAATCAATCTCTGTGTTTAAAAGTTTTGGAACTCATGATTTAGACTAATAGACCTATTTTTGTACATCTTGCAATTTTTAAAAAAATATATAACTTCTTGTCAATTTGTGAACATAAAATATGATTTAATTGCTTATATATCTTTATTTCAAAAATTAACATTATTGATTTAAAATGTTGCATTCATATAAAGAGATTGGGATTTAACATTATTTCATGCTATATAATCAATTCATGCTTCAATTCGAGAGTATGCAATTACTTTAATAATTACAAGTTAGGTTTCATTTGAATAAATATAATGCCATTTTAGCTATAAAACTTCACAACATATTCTTATTTCATTTGAATGATGAAATTTGCAAAGAAGTGGTTGATTTTTTTTTTATGTCTGTGTGTGGGGGGGAGGGGGATTCATTTTAATTATTTCAGATTTTTAAAAATGAACTATATTTACTTTATAGATAGTGAAATCATTTGGAGAAATAAGAAGTTTTAAATGTTTATTAAATTGATCAAATTTCCTTTTCAATTTTTAATTGTGTGTTTGTAGCAACTTGGGTTCCAAAGAAATTTTAAACTAACAAGGAGAGGGCATGTGGTTGAAAATTCAGTTTGGAAAGGGATATGGTATAATGATAGTATACATTTCAGAGGTTCATTCATGAAAATATTAAAGAACAATGGCCATCTAATTTTGAAAAAAGGGCCCTCAAACTTTCTGCCTAGCTTATATACTAATAATGTGCCACTGTTGCTGAAAGTGGTGTAGCATTCCAAAGACCCAGGCTAGCAATTTTTGCTTTATTGTATTTTTTTCAAATTTTTATTTAGCAGTTTACAAACAATTTTTATCCAGTTTATCCTTTTTTTATTGCAAACATTAATATTTATTCTTCTAATTTGCGAATTAAAATTTATTTTTTAATAGAAAAATATTTATAAATATGAATGCATTTATTTAAATATTTAAAATTACTTAAATTAACATTTTAAAGATGGTTTCAATTAATATAATATTGCTCTTTATATAGAAAAATAAATGCCTTTCCACTTTATACCTAAATAATAATTTTTTAAAAAAAATGTAAGGTTTAAATGCAATTTGTTAAAAAAAATATTTAAATATAACTATAGACAGTTTTAATTAATACGTAACTCTTTTATAAATCAAAAACGAATATTTAAAAAATAAATTTTCCTCAAAAAAGGAATATTTATTCAACATAAATGAGATTTTTTGATTGTTGCTATTAGATGTTTTTGCTAATTTCATGATTGTAAGCTTTTAAATACTCTTAAGTTATGAACATTGTTCTATATACGTCAATTGAAGTCAATACAATTATTTTAATTTACGAATATTAATAATCATATGGTAAATTCATGTGATGAATCAACATTTAAATAAATTGTGCAATCCATATTATTACAGAAATATTTTTGACAAAATTCCACAAAAGTTTTAACGACCTACATGCTTATTATAATGGTAGCATTGTAAGACAGTCTACATGTTTAACATGAAACTCGTCATTTGACATTTCCTTCAACATAAAACACACACTTATGACAAAACACAAAATTCAGCAAGTAGGGAGACTTCACATAACTATTTATGTACCTCAAACATCTGCTGTTCTTCATTGGCTCCTTGCTTTGCATGTATTCATTTGCAATTCACTACTGACTTGACTATACAACTGGCTACTCGGTGTACAACTCAATGCTGCTTTAATGCTTGACTCCAAGACTTGGCATGTCGCTCAGTTCACTAATTACTTGAGCTGCACTCAACTAACTTGTCACTTGTACTTTACTAAAAGGATCCAACTCTGACTGATTCGTTATTAACTGCCTCCAACTCAATCTCAACTTTTTATAGATTCAGAGAAGATTGAAGCAGAGTACAGAAAGTTCTTGAGGAATCTTTGTAATTTGCTTTTCAATGGTCCTACCACCCAAATTCCTATTTATTTAAGACACTTCCATTTTATAGTCAAGCTTAGGGATCTTTGGTCTGTTCTGTTTAGTATCTATCAGAGCTGTTTGAAAAATTATCTAAATTTATCTCCTAGTGCAGGTAACTGGACTAGGAAGCAATATTACAAATTCATAACAATATATTGTCACAAAGATTTAAATAAACACACCATCAGCTTTAAACTAAGAAACAAGTTTATTGAAGGAAAGTAGCGACTTGCAACTTTACAAGATTGAGAAGTTGCCCACGACTAGCGGGTATCAGCTTTCATACACGAGCAGAATATTTGAAAAACAACTAATTTATGTAACAAAGAAAGGTCTAGAATGTTAGACAACATAAGGAAACTAACTTAAAATCCATACTTTGGATATAACAGCCATGGCGAGTATCGAACCCACAAACTCTGGGTTTGGATCGCATGTTTTGACTATTTGGCCACTGATCTCGTGGGAAACTTTCTTTATGTGGCAATATTATATATTTTTTTCTGATGACTACTGTTAATTTTTCTGTTTAATATAATTCATAATTATTGCCCTTTACAGTATTTTTATAAATATAACTTAATGTACTACATAGATTCTATATCAGTAGATTGAATACTAACTTTATTTATATATTCAGCTTCAAAATGTAATTTTATTTTTATTATTTTTGACATTTTTTTGAAAATTTTTAGTTACAAGAATTATAATAAATTTTAGATAGACTTTTATATTATATTTAATAATGTATACTTCTATTTAAATTTTTTAAAATTATTTATAAAATTTTTCTTTTTTCTTAAATATTTACTTTAAATTGTGTGATTGTATTTTATAGGAAACTGTGGTCCTAGTAGAACTGAATGGAATCATAGATACAGATCTTCTACTTCAACCACAACCTTTAACCAAAATTTTGGTAATTATTCTTGTTTTTACTCTTATTTATTGTCTTCTATCAATTTGAAGTAAAAATGTTTAATCATTAAATGACTGGCTGGAGAGAAAATCTCTTGAGTTTTCTGTTACAATGGAAATTTTTTCAAAAGAACACGAAGTTAAAGTTTTGTAATTATATATGTATTTTTAAAAATAAATAATTGAAACATAAGGTTCAAGAGTTTCTCTTGACTTTTCATAAAACTACTATTCTTTGTTTTCAGTTATTAAAATCCAATCTTATATGTTGATGCTTTATCTGATGGATAACTGTTTATGATAAGAATATGAAAAGAATAATCCAAACAATTGGAGAAGATATAGATTTGTTCGAGTTGAGATTTAGGGAATCCAAATTGTAAATGGTTGTAGTAATTTTGTAGTCCATAAACAAGTTAAAAATTCTTTTGTTGAATCATAGTGTTTATATTGTTTCTGAAGAAAAGATGAATAATGCTCTTTTATATTTCTACAGTCACATTTTATGTGAGCTTATCTTTTAAAACTTTTTTACTTTTAATTTTACTTTACTTTAAATTTACAATTAATTTCACTGTCAGGAAATTTATTCTTGAGTTCCAACATTTTTTACTGAAATTTTAAGAATCAGTGTTTAAGAAAATAACCGTTTTTTTTTTTTCAAAAGTAATTTGATATTTAAATACATTGACGGGCTTGATTCAAAATTTGGGTTTTATTAGTATTGGTAATCTCGCCAAGCAGACTTTTTGGCCACAGCACACAGTCGCCATTTTGGCGCAGTTGGCAAAATGGCCGC
>JAPMOQ010017202.1:77852-91207 GCA_026543055.1 Argiope trifasciata | reverse complement strand
TTTTTTTCTAGCTTTATATGTATTTTTTTCTAGCTTTATATGTATTTATTTTCTTGCTTTACATGTATTTTTAACAGCTTTATATGTATTTTTTCTAGCTTTATATGTATTCTTTTCTAGATTTATATGTATTTTTTTCTAGCTTTATATATTTTTTTCTAGCTTTATATGTATTTTTTTCTTGACATGTGTATTTTTTTTCTAGATTTTAGACGCAGAATGTTTTTTGTTTGTTAGTCGAAAAAATATGAATATCACGCAGTTATCTCTCACATATCATACAATAACGATATTAAATTCTGACATTACTTTCGTATCTTGGAGCTGCAAAAGTCTCCCCAAACCAGAGATGAGCTCTACTTTCAGAGGTTCGCACCGTTTCTTCCCTAGAAACAAACAAATTAATTAATGTTTCAAATAATCATTGACATTTATTGCAATGATATTTTTTGAAGCTGAAGCAGTTCAAATTATAATAAAAAAATTGAAAAAATATTAGTTAAGTTTAGTTTCATAACATTACTGCAACACTTTATAACGCAACACTAGGTCTATTTCGGAACGGACCTCGTCATTTGAACCACGGTCAGGTGACGAGGACGACACCTGAACTGGCACCCCCCTCTCCACACCAGTGGGAGGATATTAGGCCTGACAGATTTAACGTGCAAAAGACCCCCTCATACGATGGTTCTTCGTCGGAATCGAGTCTTGAACCTGAAACTCTCCGGTTCCGAAGCCGAGGCCTTACCACCAGGCTACCACAATCCCATAATAACATTGGAATTCGACAGAGAATTCATGTGATATTCAAGTTCAAAAGGAGGAGAAAAACATAGGAAGAATAAAGGAAGAACAATTCTTCAACTATAGAATTGTGATTTAAAAATGAAATCAATATACAAACGACTCTGAACTTAATTTTAAAGAAATCAATACTATTCTTAGAAATTTGGATATTTGAGATCATTTACCATGATTAAAGATCCAAAAGATTATGAAATATTTATTTGATTTTTTTTTATTTCGATGATTTTAACATTTTAACACAGAAGGTTTTAGAGCATTTACGACTTTTATATTTTTTAATAGCTGGTACAAGGCGCGTTGCTGCCGCCGAAAAAAAATATTATTAAGGGAAATCAATTAATAATTTGGCAATATTTTAATCGAAAAAGGATGAACGGTACGACAATACATAAAATACGAAGAAACAAATGTTCTTTTTTGCATATTAGATTTGTGTATTCTTTTAGAATTGTTAAACTTGGTGTTCTTTCAGAATGGTAATGAAAAAAAAAAAAAACTATTTATTGTATCTCACGATTCGTTTCATATTCATTCAGAACTCTCAAATTTAATTTTAGAAAATTCGATTAAAATATTTTCTTTTTAATCTTTCATTAAAATAGTTGGAACGATAATTTGTGAAAATTAAAATGGTGCAAAATTATTTGTACAACAATATTTTTGGTGGTTACGGCGAAAAACGCTAAAATTTAACTCAAATTTAAAAATCCATTATTGGTTTCCCCAAAACGTTCTCACCTAGTCTGTAATAAAGTTGTGACCACTGAGAATAACTTGCAAGACATTTGCGTACTATGACTACAAAATAATAACCTTTAACTTGGTTTTAGCATTCCTACAGAATCTGTTGTCTCCACTACTTATTATTTGGAGATTAATAATTTGTAAGTAGATGCGGTTGAGATTCGAAATTTTTATTTAATTTTAGATAATTGTATTTTCTCTATAACCATTCCGAAGGTGTAAAACTTTCCAAGCTGGCCCAGTTTCATTGCAATCTGATCAACTGTTTTGAAAGGCACAAGAGACATACAGATAAACATTCATTTTCATTTATATAGATAACAATATCATAAAAAATATTGATAAGTATTTCATCTTCTTGTTAGCATAAAAATTAATTTTCTGTCTTCGGATTTTAAATTTTACTCACACTTTGAAAAAAAATTTCTACCCTTAAAGTTCCAAACCACGCTGTTCAATTACGCTGATTTTTGTATAAATTCTGTATTACAATATGTGATATGTAAGATTTTAATTTAGTAAGTGGTCTTTCTACTTTCTTATGTCGAAGAATTTGACTTTATGGTCTCGTGTTTTCTGGTTTGCTGTGATTTTTTTGACTTATTACTATTTTTTGACTTATTACTATATTACTATTGTGTAAATTTTGTTTTTCTTTCGTGATAATAATCTTATCTTCAAAACAAAAAACATTAAATTTAATAGATACCAGTGAACGGGAAAAAATTATGAATATTTTATTTTATATCAGTTATTATTAATATTTTATTTTATATCAATCATTATCAATATTTTATTTTATATCAATCATTATCAATATTTCATTTTATATCAATCATTGTCAATATTTTATTTTATATCAATCATTATCAATATTTTATATCAATCATTATCAATATTTTATTTTATATAAATCATTATCAATATTTTATTTTATTCATCAATATAATATTTTATTCATCAATATAATATTTTATTCTTCAATATAATATTTTATTCTTCAATTCAATAGGTACCAGTAAACGGGAAAAGCTATCAATGTTTTATTTTATATCAATCATTATCAATATTTTATTTTATTCATCAATATAATATCTTATTCATCAATTCAATAAATACCAGAGAACGGGAAAAAATTATCAATATTTTTTTATACAAAAAAATATCAATATTTTATTTTATATCAATCCCAGAATATCAATATTCTAGGATTTTCCGGTCACGAAGGGTCAATTTATTGACGGAAGTCGGACCCCTTACTGAAAAAATTACTTATTTTGAATCCTTGCCTGGAAGTGAGCCTTGAGAAAGTACTCAGACCGGATTCTTTTTACTTGGCAATAAATGTTTCAATTTCACTAATATTTATTCTAATGTTTTTAAGCCTCGCTGTCCTTTACTTACCCATGGGGCATAGACTGAGGTTGAAGAGTAAGGCGATGGCGGAATTTTTGGCGTATTCGGACATCACTGCCCCCGAGTGGAATGCTCCGGCCAGCCACTCAATCACACCGCCCTCGACCATGTACGCCTGAGAGGTCCTCCTAGCAAAAGGGCAACACAGTTATTTCAGAAGAATTTATACAGTAAAAGCTTTTTATTCGCGGGGTATATGTTCCATAATTATGCCGCGAATACAGAAACCGTGAATACGGAATGGTTATTTATATGAGATTATAGGGGATACGTTCCTAAATGACAAAATAAAAAAAAAATGCATGAAAAAATCAGTTTAATTGAAATATGTAAACATTTTGATTAATTATCTTAAGGCTTAGGCAATGGTTTGAAGAATTTTGTAATTTTCTTTTGCTTGGCAGTTTTTAAAAGCTCCTTCTATTCAAACTGATATGCAATTGTGGCATTAGAAATTTGCCTCTTAAAACTAAGACTTCGTTCTATAGGCGGATCAATGTTCATAAAGAAATCGCAAAGCTCATTTGCCATTCTTAAACCTTCACTAAGATTTTTCAAATGAAATGTCACGTTTCCAGGGCTTGTTGAATCCTCTTCTTCAATGGGCTGTGAATTTAACATTTCCTCCAAGTCGGTTTCAGTCAAATCTTCATCTTGCGATTCAAGCAATTCCTGAATGTCACTTGATTCTATCTGTTCGAACTCATCTCGTCCTATTCCATTCGTGATTTCGGCTTTGTTTGCAGTCAAAGACTTTAGTTTTTCATTATTATTATTACTTCCTGTCTATTCAGTTTTCTTATTCATGTTACCGGTGGATTATTGTTTTCAATTGAGTCGTCCATTCTGAATTCGTATAATTCGCTCCAGTCTTTAATTGTTTCATTAAAATAGTTAAAATTGTCTTTAAGATCTGCCTTCTTTGCGTCAGATTCAAATTAATCTTCGGAATGAGACGAGTCAATTTTCATTTCTTAATCGTTAGTTCTACCTTATTTCTTAGTCATTAATTCTAAAAATATAACTTTATTCATTCAGTAATAAGATTGCTTTCATTCTATTTGTTTACATTCTCAAAAACACCGATCGCGGCGAAGGCGGCTTACGTCAAAGTCCTCGACAATATCATTTAACAACATACTTTAGGAAAAGTTGTAATTATTTGACATTTGACGGCATTTACAAAGGATATTGGTTTGGATACCTATTGGAATCCTTTTATTATTATGTATGTACTAATTAGATCCGCGAATAAAGAAATTTTTAGCAGCGAAAATAGGAATTGGGTCGCATTTTTTTAATCCGCGAATAGTGAGAACGCGAATGAAGGAAGTGCGAATAAGGAGCTTTTACTGCACTAATATTATAATTGTGAATGTTTAGATGGATGGATGGATTTTAATATTAATCTATAAATTTATAATAAAAAATTATTAATTAAAATATTTTTTTAAATCCTGAATGCCACAGAAAGATATCGCTTGTAAAATAATAAATTTTATAATAATAATATCGTAAAATAATAAATTGTTCACGTGGTATAAACCAAATTTTCTTGATTGGTTTTAAAAAATAAGAATAATAAATTCCAGCAACTTTTGAAATAACCTTTTTGCGCCTTTTTCTTTCTTTCTTTCTTTTTCTTTTCCGCAATTTGAAAATTTTTAATAACTTAAATAATAATTGAATATAAGATTATCAGGAAATATAAACTGAAGGAAAAATATACTAACACATCACAATACAGTTTTGTGCACCGTTTCTTAGATTAAAAAATTTGCTTTATATCTATACTAATATTATAAATGCGAAAGTTTGGATGTTTGCTACTCAATCACGCCAGAACGGCTAAAAGGAATTGGATGAAATTTAGCACAGAGAGAGATTACAGCCAGGAATAGAACATAGGCTACTTTTTATTCCGGTTTAATTGAGTGATTAATTTTTTATTAATTAAAAACTAACTTTCTCGCCAAAAAGCTGAGGCCAAATCTCGCCAAAAATAAGTAAGGTTCCAGTTATTTCTCTCAACAGTAATGAGGTTAGGCTTAGCATGATTTCGATCGATTATTTCAAACGATTCTGTTTAATTTCTTAGTGTTTGGTGTTTTTAAAAGAAATTTCTTCTGAGGCAGCAGAAGAAATAATCTTGGAAATATCATTTGGAATTTCAAATAGTTATATTGTTTCTATCAGAAGGATAGGACGAATGATATTTATTTTTTTATCGGCAGTGAATACATTAATTGAAGTTGAAAGATATATTAAGGAAAAGTATAAATAGTATTTATTTTATTTTTACTATTGTATTCAATTAACAAATATTCATTTTTATATATTACATTCGTGTATTCTCTTAGAATTGTTTAACTTGGTGTTCATTCAGAATGATCATGAAAGAAACTATTTATTGTATCTCGTGATGCATTTAATATTCGTTCATAATTCTGAAGTTTATTGTAAGAAATTGAGATTAAAGTATTTTCTTTTAAAACAGATTAAACACAGAAAACATATTTATACCATAAAATCTTTAATATAGTTGAAAAAACAATTTTTTGAAAACTAAGATGGTGCAAAATTATTTGTACTACAATATTTTCAGAAGTTACTGAGAAAAAAACGCTAAAATTTTATTAAATGTTTAGCTAAAATTTCAGATCAATAGGACAGGTTCCTATAAATTTTCTCGCACGCTCTCTAATAAAAATATTACCTCAAATAACATTGCATTTACGTACAATAATTACGAAATATTAATGTCTGGTTTGAATTTAGCATCTTCACTGAATCTGTTGTGTCCTCTTAGAGAGTTATTTAATTGTTAATTTATGGCTAATAGATGCGGTAAATAGACCTGAATATATATTTTATACTTTAGATGATTGTATTATGCCTATAACATTGGCGTAACTTCAAGTAATAAATAGACAAAGTTCTATCGGAATCGGATGAGTGGTACGGCATAAGAGACATACAGACAAACGTTCATTTTTATTTATATAGATTAAGCGAAGGTGTGATCTAATAGTGCAATTCGATACCTTTAAAAATTTAATTTGCATTACTTAAATTATAAATTGATACATTTTTGCTAGGTTTTGCGATAAGCTGTTTAAAAAATTAACTAGCGGGAGACCGAGCTCCGCTCGGAGAAAACAGGTATCGAAGCTAACTCGAAGGTTTAAATTTTCAATTGTGATTTATCAAAACAATACATGCCATAAGAAAATTTGTGAAACCATTGGTGAAAAGATAACCGGTTAAACTCGGCTTTTCATCGTCCACCAGCGATGTCATGTCTTGATGTTCCATTGGAAATCCCCATCTGCACTGGTCTCTTCCAGGTTTGCTGACCATGCACGGAGCGCTTGGGTTCATATCACCAAACGGGTTTTGGATCATCCAATTCGAGATCAGTTCCGGATCATCTTCTGGAAACTTTATTAGTTCGCCCTATTGGCTATAGATGGCAGCACGTTACCGCTTGAAACCTATTAGCCATTATGGCGAACTAATAAAGTTTGAAAATATCCTATCTGTAACTCCGAACTGCTCAACCGTAGCGCTTCAAAACTGGCGCCAATCGATTCCTCGTGGCCAAAAACCCCAGACCCCCAAGTTTACCGGAGTTTATTAATTCTGGGGCGACTTTCGACTTGGCAACCATTCTTCGTATTATAGTATAAATACAGTCCACCTCATTTATTGAGCCAGAGACACTTCTGCTCATCCAATTGAAGAAATAATTTTTTTCCTCTTTAATAAATGGAAAAGAAAAAAGATAAAAAGTTTTTAATGCTCGAAATTTTTTTAATAAATAATAATAATTACTTAAAAAATACGTTACCTGATGCTTAATTTTTTCAAAGTTCCAAGTATCATATCTAAAACGATATCGTCTTTTGGATCGTTAGTGAGCAAATGTTCTACCAGCAATTCCAGCAGTTTTGGATTAGACGTCAGATACTGGCGGCCTACAAATATGTTTTTAAAGATATTATCAATATGACTCTGCAATTTTAAGACTGATCTAATGATATTTATATGAACAAATATATCACAAAATCTCATACCTAAAACAAAAGACGCGAAGGCATTTAAAAATCGAGTGAAGCTTTCAAGAAGTAGACTGTTATTGGACCGGACGAACGTAAAAATCTTTACCTGAATGGGGAAAATAATCAATTTCAATTCAAACCAGTTTAGCTTCAAATTAATCAATATTCAATTAAGGTATCCGACTACATTGAAAATAATAGATATTGACCACAATGGCGATTTTCTTTAAAAAATTGTTATTTATTGTATTTCAGACTTACCTCTTTCCAAAACATTTGATATTTTTTATGAAAAAGACGGCCTGACCTGTCATCAAGAGGAATTTTAAGCAAAACATGTTTTTCAACAAATATTTGTCTTTAAACTTCAATTTCAATTTTCATAAAAATTCTCTACCGTTAACATGATAACAAGAACTAATAGAAGTAATTATATAAAAATATCAGCGTGTGTTTTAAATAACATGGGCAATGAAATGAACCCAAAGTTTTATTGTTGGTGAAATACTTTCTCATTTTTAGATGTTTTTAGAAAAATTAAGACATGAATTTAAGGAAAAAATGCACATACACGTATATTTTTATCCATCATTTCTTTGCATCTCAAAGTTTTTGACAGATTTTGGTTCATTTCCTTCATCATTATATTCTGTAACTTGTGTACAAAGAAAAATAGGATTGCTGCATTACCATTTTGTGTAGAGTGTTAACCGTTTTTGGATAAATTTCATTAAAATGTACTACACATTTTCCTATTTCTCAAAATGTATTTTATTTTCATTTTTTCTTTATTTATAGTGTTTATAATTGACAATACATCTAAAAGCCCTAAATAGATTTTAAAAAATCCAATTTTAAATTCCCCCCCCCCCTTTGAACGTAGCCGGATCCCCTACCCAAATGGATTAAAAAAAAAAAAAAAACATAAGCTAATTAGGTTTTTTTAACAAAAAAAGTGGTACCGTTTCTTCTGTCTGGATATTGAAGTCCATGAAATCGTTGTTGACGAATTCCAAAACTGATTCTTCTCTTTTGTGCCAGCTGCTTACTTTCGTTAGTCTCTGAAAAATAAAAGTTTTTTTTTGTTTTTAAATCTAAAATATATGTACAGATGCTTTTGTAATTATTGCAGATGAAATATTGTTAGTTCATAAAATTCCAAACAGCGACTTCGATTTTTTTTTTTTTTTCCCTATCTATTTCACAAATTCATTTAGTAATTTCTACTTACCCAACGAAGAGCTTGGAAAAGGAGAGCTCTTGTTTTTTCATCGGAAGATTTGATGGCGTGTTTCAACTTGCTGAAATCCAGCTTTTCGGATGACTGAAGTTTTCTAGAAGAAAAATGAAATTACAGTTAATGAACCTGGATTTGAATAAAACTAATAACATTGTCACGTAGATAGAACTCAAGAAGACACAGGAAGCAGAGTTAAATCAATTTATTAACTCAACTCTGAACACTGTGACTGAGAGATCTTCAGCTTTCATACTAGCAGGGAAAGTTCCAGAATGCCTTTCGGGAGACAGTCCAGGGCACTGATCTGGTAAATGAAAAAAAGGTCCAGAATTTTCTGGAACACTAAATCAAGGGAAAATACTTAAAAAAATTTTAAGTCTTCTGTGATTCGAACTCATGATCTCGTGACTATGAGTCCAGTGTCATAACCATTCAGCTATGCAGACTCGGCAGTGTTTCGTCTCAGTGTGCCAAAATTTTAATACCTTGAATAATGACTGATAATAAGATGAAATTAGTTAAATAATGTGCTTGTGTTAATAGTGGACATAATTGATGAAAAATGATGTTTACAGACGAAATGAAATATCTGAACCTAAATATATACTCAAAAATTGAATATTTCAGGTTAAAAGGATTTGTATCTTAGTTATTTCAAGTACTTTCAAAAAATTAAACATAGCTTTTGTACGATATGATTAAGATTTTTAAAGGGCTTGAGGTATCCGACTACATTAAAAACACAGTTTATAGATCACAATGGGGAATTTTTTTAAAAATTATTTTTCTTGTCATTCAGACTTTCCTCTTTCTAAAACGGTTTATCTTTTTTAGGAAAGGGAAGGCCTGACCTGTATCATCCAGTATCACAGATTTTTCAACTAAAATGTGTCTTCATTTACATTTTCTCAAAACTTTTAATTTTCCTAAAAATTCTCCATTAACATGATGTCTCAAAAACTGATGGAGGTATTTATGCAAACATTTCAGCGTGTGCTTTAAATAATATGGGCAATGAATTGAACCAAAAGTTTTATTGTTGGCGAAATACTTTTTCATTTATAGGTGTTTTAGAAGAATTGTGTTTCAAATTGATGGAAAAAGTGCATATGTACGTATATTTTTACACGCAACTTCTTTACGTTTCAAAAAGTTTCTTGGATTTTGATTCGTTGAATTCTATAACTTGTGTACAAAGAAAAATAGGATTGCTGCATTACCATCTTGTGTAGAGTGTTAAACGTTTTGATTCAATTTCTTTACAATTTGCTTCCAATTTTCCTATTTCTTAAAATGTATTAAATTTCAAATAATAGTTCTTGTATTTATAGTGTTTATTAATGATAATACATCTAAAAACCATAAATAGGTACTAAAAAATACAATTTTTCAAAATTTTACCTCCAAATGCAGTTGGAACCTTAATGTAAGATTTTTTTAATGACTTTTGGATTTTCATAACTTTCGCCATATTAACTTCCATAAGTTCTCCTCAGAATAACAATTAAAAAAATGTCTTACATGCTTCTGAAAATATAGATTGACTGGCATGTCGATTTTTGTTGGATTTGGCGCAAAATTTGACAGGTTTCTACACTATAGATGTTAAATCGGTGTGCAAATTTTATCCATTTAGCTCTTTTCGTTTCGTAGTTATTGTGTTAACTCATATTCTAACAGCCGTACAGACAGACTTTCTCTGAACAGACTTAGCTTAAAATTTAATTGTAATTGAAAAATTTAATGTACTGTCAGTAGGCCAGATTTTATCATTCTGAAGTATTTTAAAGTTATCTTTCTCACAGACAAACAAACAGACATGATGGCAAAAATATGTTTTCCAAATTCTGGGGAATACGAAATATGAAGATTCTTCAAAATCCCCTGTTCCAAATTTTTTGACGATTGCGATATTCTTTTTATGTTTCGAATGCAAAAAAGTAAACAATCAACATAATTTACATGTCAGCATTACTTGATTGGAGTTTAGCTTTACTTTAATACAGTTCAATTAAGGTATCCGATTACGTTCGAAGGAAATTTTTTGAAAAATTGGATTTTTTAAAAACAATGTAAAGTTGTGGTTTTTTGATGCATTGCCAGTTATAATAAAAAAATATTATAAATGCAACAAAATGATTCGAGAATATAATATATTTTAAGAAATAGGAAAATGTGTAGTAAATGCTAATGAAATTGAACCAAAACGGTTGACACTCTTCATAAATTTGAAATGCAGCAAGCCTATTTTTCTTTGTATACCAGTTAGAATATAATGATGAATGAAATGAACCAAACTGCAAGAAAAATTTTGAGATACAAACAGGTGATGGGGAGGAATATACGTATAGATGCATTTTTTCAATAAATTTACAACTTCATTTTTCTGAAAACACCTATAAATGAAAAAGTATTTTACCACCGTAAAACTTTTGATTCATTTCATTGCCCATATAATTTAAAACACACTCTGAATTTTTTATGTAAATACCTCTATTAGTTTTGGAGGTATATTAAAAGGAGAATTTTTATGAAAATTAAAATTTTTGAGAAAATTGAAGTTAAAGACAAATTTTAGCTAGAAAAATATGTGACTTTGAATGGTAGATAAGACCTTCGTTTTCCAAAAAAAAAAAAAAAAAAAAAAAAAAAAAAAAAAAATGAATAACTGTTTTGGAAAGAGGAAAGTCTAGTCTACTAGTCTAGAAGAAATGACAATATTTAAAAAAGTCGACAATGTGGTCGAAAACCAGTGTTTTTAGCGTAGTTGGATACCTTAACATTTCTATGCTGAGCTACCAAAGGATTATGTTGCACAGTTTTGAATTTCTTTTAAGTCATATACGATAGGACATTCAGCATGGAAAATTTTACGAAATTATTAGGCGGTTGAACATAGTGTGGGGATAATGTGGCGATATTGTTGACTGGAATTGTGCCAATGTGGAGGTTGAATTCCGCTAAGGATTGGATCTGTGATGTTTGGGTTTTGAAATCGCGTAATTTAACCATTCGATAAAACCGATCGCTTTTGTTCGATCCTTGGCGGAATTCAACCTCCACATTGGCACAATTTCAGCCAATAATATAGCCACATAGAGGATGGTGTTCATCTTCTTAAGGTATCCGACTACGTTATAAACTCTGGTTATCGACCACATTGGCGACTTTTTTTTCTATTGTTATTTCGCCAAGTTTAAACATTCCTCTTTCCAAAACGGGTTATATTTTCTAGAAATAGGGAGCACTGACCTATCTTCCAGGGTCACCTATTTTTCAGCTAAAATTTGTATTTAACTTCAATTTCCCCAAAACTTTAATTTGCATAAAAATTCCCCACCGTTCACATGATATCTCAAAAACTAATAAAGGTATTTACGTAAAAACTCCAGCGTGTGTTTTAAAGAATATGGGCAATGAAATGAACAAAAACTTTTATTGTTGGGAAAATAGTTTTTCATTTATAGGTGCTTTTAGAAAAATTAAGTCTCGAATTTATATAAAAAATGCAACTGTACGTATATTTCTACCCATAACTTCTTCACATCTCAACATTTTTCTTAGATTTTGGTTCATTTCATTCATCACTATATTCTATAACTTATGTGCAAATAAAAATAGGATTGCTGCATTACATTTTTGTGTAGAGTGTTATCCGTTATGGTTCAATTTCATTAAAATGTATTACACGTTTTCCTATTTCTGAAAATATATTATATTTTCAAATAATTTGGTCGTATTTATGGTATTTTGTATTCTAATTGACAATACATCTAAAACCCATAGTTTTAAATAGTTTTTTAAAATTCCAATTTTTCAAAAATTTTCATTCGATCGTAGTCGGATACCTTAATCCAAAAAAAAAAAAAAAAAAAAAAAAAAAAAAAAAAGTAATGCTGGCATGATAACCCGAGATTCGCTTAAGCAAACCTTTCGTATGTATATTTTTGTTAGAGTACTGATATGCTTACTTGGCGGTACTGAGATGTGGAACTTGAGCGCTGTTTCCGAAACTCGGGGATTCACTCCGGAGTTTCTCCAGGTCTGGAAGATGAGTGGTGCAGGCAGACAGCACGCAGTCCATGTCCACCTGTCGGAAGAGAATCAGAAAAACTGAATTATTCACTGCAGTCTTGACTGGTGATCGCAACAGCGATTCACAGAAGTAAAAACGATACTTACAACCCAATAAATTAAAATTGTTTGCCACAGTACAATTTATAGAAGCACAGTCAGATATCAAAAATCAATTAGAAGGTGAAAATCTTTTTCTCATTTTTATAATATATTTTTATATAGCTGGTACTCGGTGTTATAAATACTATAAAGGCAAAAAAATTATTTGGAAATTTAATATACTAGCTGGTTCCAGGCGCGTTGCTGCCGCAGAAGAAATAATTTTGAAAATATCGTTTGGAATTTGAAATAGTTACATTTGTTTAATTAAGAATGATAGGAAGAATATTTTCTTGCCTTTAATGAATACATATTCATTGAAATGGAAGGATATATATAGGAGAGGCATAAATTTTATTTATTCCTTTTTATGATTCTATTCTACAAACATTCATTTTTATGTATTAGATTGGTGTATTATTTTAAAATTGTAAATCTTGGTGTTCTTTCAGAATGATAATGAAAGAAACTATTTATTGTATCTCGTGATTCGTTTCATATTCGTTCAGAATTCTCAAGTTTAATATTAGAAAATGTGATTAAAATGTTTTTTTAAATTGATTAAATATAGAACATATATCTATATCATAAAATCATTAATATAGTTGAAAAGATAATTTTTTGAAATCTAACATGGAACAAAATTATTTGTACTATAATACTTTTGAAAGTTACTGCGTAAAACACTAAAATTTAATTAAAAGTTTAACTAAAATTTCAAATTTATAGGTTTGATTCCCATAAAACTTTCTTGCACACTCTCAAATCAAACTATTACCTCAGAGAAAGACATGCATTGCATTAACGTACAATAGCTACGAAATATGAACTGAAGCTTGAATTGAGCATCTTCACTGAATCTGTTGTGTGTCCTTGGCGAGTTATTGGGTGGTTAATCCATTGTTAAT
>JAPMOQ010017202.1:58616-70931 GCA_026543055.1 Argiope trifasciata | reverse complement strand
GATAGTACAGTGATAGATATTAGTGATAGTACAGTGATAGATATTAGAGACAGTACAGTGATATACGTATATATATATTAGTGATGGTACAGTGATAGATATTAGTGATAGCTGCACGCGATAATGGAGTTCTTTAAATCTTAACTATATGCAGAACTCAATATTTTCAAATTATGAATACTTACCCTGAAGGTCTAAATCTCTGTTGTGCTGCAATTGATTTGTTAAGAAAAATA
Source organism: Argiope trifasciata (assembly GCA_026543055.1). Lineage (NCBI taxonomy): Eukaryota > Metazoa > Arthropoda > Arachnida > Araneae > Araneidae > Argiope > Argiope trifasciata. The sequence goes on along the minus strand of JAPMOQ010017202.1, from coordinate 70,695 downwards.
ATAATACTGAATTCTTATCAACATTATAAAAGCATTGACGAATCAATTCAAAGAATGAAAACAAAATTCAACGAGTGAAGTCATCAAAATTATTTAGAACAAGTGAAGACATTTTCTATATAAAAGACTTAGCTTAAATAAACTGAAATATTTAAGTGATTTCATATTTTTATGTTAACGGAAATGATTATTTTTTCTTAACATGCATTTTTTAACATGCTTTCTTAACATTCTTCTTCTTAGCATGCATTTTGAAACACCTTTAATTTTTTTATAATTTTTGAAATTAATATTTTTGTGGCATACTATACAAAAGAAAAGTATTTTAAAAAGTAATTCTTAGAGAAATAATTCTTTTCAAATCCTTTATATCAGCTTAAACATGAGTCAGCTAAAATTTTTATGTCCGCATAACCAACATCTTTCAAGCTAGTGATAACTGTACATTCGCTAAGAAATGTGTCAGATTACCAGCTTTTAAAGTAGAAGAGATGAACATAGAAGAGATGAACAAAATATATTGCTCGGAAAAAATTATTGAAATGAATTTTAAAATTAATCGAAAATTATTATAATGAATATTATTGCTTAAGATTTTTAAAAAATGAGATAGAATTTCGAAAGAAAAACAAAATGAAAAATGTGAACTTTCAAACATCTAAAACTGGTTTCTGGACCGAGATTCCAAAAATTGCATCGTTATTTATACTACATATTTGATTACCATTTTTTGAATTTTTAAAAATGATTTTCTGACAATTTTGTTGAAAAAAACTCATAATATTTGGGAGACACGAAAAGAATAGAGAATCGAAAACTTTGTTCATTAATGATATTAAACAAGAGATATGTATTCTTATTGATATTAAAAAAGAAAATTGTATTCTTATTGATATTTAAAATAAGAACATTTCTTATTCCTTAAATATTAATTAATTATCGAAAGAACTTATAAATTTACTTATTATGGGTATATACAGAATGAATTAATTTTTCTAAGGATGGGATCAATAATCATTGATATTATACAAGAGAATAGTGTTCTTATTCGTTACAAATTATTTAATTACCAAAAGAATTTTTTAATTTGCTCGTTCTGAAAATCTACAGAATGAATGAATTTCTCTAAAGAATGAATCAATAATCATTAATATTAAACAAGAAAATTGTATTATTATTAATTACAAATTAATTACCAAAAATTTATAAATTTACTTGTTAAGAATATCAATAGAATGAATAAATTTGTCTGAAAAATAAATCACTAATCATTGAAATTAAACAAGAGAATTGTGTCCTTATTCCTTACAAATTAATTAAATATTGAAAGAATTTATAAATATACTTATTTTGGATATCTACAGAACGAATTAATTTATCTAGAGAATGGATTATTTAAAATTTCAAAACAATGAATATGTAGGATGTTGAGCGTGATCTTTGAATAGATTACGTTCATTAACTATAGACAAGCTGCTATGTGAAAGCAGAAATAAAATTCTATAATTCTAATTTCATTTGCCATTTATAGATGGCAATACTTATACCTTAAGGTGGGTTCACACGAGGCTTATCATTGCCCGCAATAGTTGCTTCTCTGCTATTGTCCCGGCATTGTCCTAGTGTGAACACTTGAAACAACGTTGACAAAGTTTGTCCCGAATTATTTGCCATTGTGCCCACGTGATTTTCCGGAAGTAGGCGTGATCTTCTATTGCGCGCAATCGTTAGCTTCGTGTGAACTCACCTTTACACTAAATAATATTATTTCAGGATCTATTACATTCATAAGATAATCCATTTGGTAAATGTAGTTATAAAAGGATACATATAATTCAATTAGTCTGGGCTCCTGTTCTTCATCATCTTTTCCTTTCAGTCCTTCGAATAAAAATGTTTCCAGCCTGTTTCTTAAATTTGTGACCCAAGCGTCCTAAGAGAAAGTTATTGTTAGTTGAATCACTTGCAGAAAATTAGACAGCTTTTCTGAGTAAATTCATTAGCAAATGTTAAAGAAAATGTTCACAATTAAATAAATTTTGTTACAACTATGCATGCCCTCTAGCGACAAAAACCAAAACTCTGGCAGTCAACAATGTAGCATGTTATAATTTTCACTGCCAGTTTTATCGTGTTATTGTTTTGTGTAATTAATATTAAATTGTAACTAAATGTTTGTGTTCGTGCTCTTAGATAAAATCTATAATTTTCAAAACTAGCTGGAATTTTGTTTATTTGTTAAATCAATCACTTAGTTACAGCTTATTTATTTATTAAAAAATTACATATATATTTTATTTTAAATGTAACAAGATTCGAAAGATTTCCAATAAGGTTTATGAGTAGCATACCTAAATAGATCGGTTGTACATATGGGCATGTAAACAGCGATTTAAAAAAAGTATTATCAAAAGAAAAAAAAATACATGCTTGATAAAAAAAATCAAATTCAAATAAATTCAAAGTAAGTTTATCAAATTATATGCTCATAATATAACAAAAATGCTCAGAATTGTCGCAGTCTATAGCAATGCAGATGTCGCCTCCTCATTATTGATTGTCGAATATTTTAAAATATTTGCAACTGTCTAATATATTGTTACTATTTAAGGAGTAACTAGACTTTAGGAATCTAGAAAGTAGGAATCCGTATCCAGATCCCCCCCCCTCCTTTCTGCCGATATGTCCAATCAATCGAGACATAAATGTGGAAGCACACAGTAGAAATATGTTCACGATAGGGCAGACGTCCGTTTGGAAATGTCTCATGATTAAAATCAACCGCTGTTCGCTCATTACTAATAATCTCTTATGTATGTCGGATGTCTGCAATTTAAGAGGACAGCACTTTAAAATAAATAAATAATGTGGCGCCAGGTATATCACTTCCCGCCATTGAGCGACGCCTGTAATCTCACTTCCCGCCACTAAGCAGCCCTCTCGTGGGGAAAACGTGAGCAAAGTTCATTGAGTGCTCGCTTCCCACCATTTTGGCACATCGTAATCATCTTGCCTCGTCTAGACATGTGACCTCGCTCGTTTTATTGTTTTATTTGTACTAATGTCCTCTGACTTTCAGGAACCGAAAAAAAAAGTACCTGGAACAGCTCGGCAAACGTGGGGTGGGTGTTTGGCCGGGGCACGTAAGGCAGCGCGTAATAAGGCAAAAGTTCCGCACACTCGCTCAGGACAGATCCCTTGCTTTCCAGATAGTAGTGGAAATGCAGCATGGCTTCGTCCACTTCCTCTTTGCTCTGAAACAGAAGAAGAACATCATCCAGAGTCCCTGGAGCTAATTACAAGAATTAATACAGTATATTAAAATGAATTGTTGAAAGTACATGACAGTATTGATTTAGTTTAGTTATATTAACGTCCCGTTTGAAAGCAACACGAGGGCTATTTCGCGTCGGACCTCGTCATTTTGAACCAAGATCAGATGACGAGGACGACACCTGAACTGCCACCCCCCTTTCCACATCACACCAGCTGGTGGACGTTTGGCCTGACAGATTTAACGTGCAAGAGACCCCCTCCCACGACGGTTCTTCGGTGGAATCGAGTCTCGAACCCGAAACCCTCCGGTACCGAAGTCGAGATCTTACCATCAGGCCACTGTGGCCCTGTTATAGTTTTGAAATAGAATAAATGTGCAATGAAACCTTGACAACGTTAATGGAAGTGTTCATTTTCTCGTACGCTTACAAAATATGCACTTCCGCAAACTAATGGAGGTGTCCTCTCCTCGATTTTCTCGCATCTTTCCACGCTATCTCCTCAATTTTCTCGTATCCTACAGTGTTGGGGAAGTTTAACCATGAGAGAGAGAGGGCAGCTTAGGTGTCATCCTAGTTATATGATCGAGATTCAAAATAACCCTTGTGTGGTTTAAAAAAAAGGTTAATATTTGTTATTCAGGTTAAACTGACCCGAAAGTTAGCAAAGCTTGGCAGAAGAATTTATTGTCTAGGAAGCACAATGAGGTTTGGTTTGGTTTGGTTTGAAGTTTTATGGCACAAGAACCAATATGAAGGTTATACTGCGCCAAACAAGTTTAAGTTTGATTCAAAGTTTTATTAAAACAGTTTCTAGAGAAGTATTTCTATAGCAAAACAATGACAAATTACAAATGTCAAAAAAAAAAAAAAAAAGTGAGTTCAGATTAAGGAAGAAAATCCTACAGATTTTAAAAAGGTAAAAAGATTCTTATGTGGTTTTTTGCCAAGCAACAAGGATAAAGTTACTGTTAGGGTTTTGAAGTAAAATAACCGTTGAACGTTAAAATATGGGCATTCAATAAGGATATGATAAACTGTTATCCCACAGTCACAGTGTGGGCATATCGGCAATTCATCGTTTAATAATAGATGTCTATGTGTAATTCTAGTGTGACCGATTCTCAGGCGAGTTAAAACGGTGTCGTGTTTCCTATAACTTAAAGACGGCCAATTTTCTATGACAGGTTTGCAAGTATGAAGTTTGTTTAGAGTTTCCGAATCCCACTGAGTTTGCCAATTTACGCACAGATAGCTTTTAGACTGTTTCTTCAAATCGCGTGCAGGTATGGGTGTTTCTAAGAAACGAGTTGCTGATTTGGCACTTTTATCAGCCTTCTCATTGCCACATATTCCCACATGAGATGGTATCCAGCAGAATAGAACTCTAGAGCCGCGAGAGGTAATCTTATAAAATAAGTCTAAAATCTTTAAAATGTTTGGATGAGTATGATTCTGGGGAAATTTTAAAGACTGTAAAACACTTAAAGAATCACTGTAAATAATAAAACTTCCACTAGGTCTATTTAAAATTTCTAATAAAGCATGTAAAACTGCAGTGGTCTCAGCAGTAAATATGGAACAACACGAGGGAAGTTGAAAACTTAAAATTTTATCTGAAAAAACCACAGCGAATGAGGCATTGGTTGATGCCTTAGAACCATCGGTGTAAACAGGAATGAAAGACTGATAATGAGATCTATGTTCAAGGAATAAATTTTGATAAACAATATCTGCAGTGTCCGATTTGCTGAAGTTTTCAAAAGGATTAAGAAAATAAAAGGTTTGAATTCTCCATAGAGGAAAATTGTTAAACAGCTGTGAGGATAATACCAGATGGTTCATATTTAGTTCTAATAAAATAGTGCTCACCCTGGTGTGAAATGTAGATTCTAAATTCTTTCTAGCTTCTTGCAAACGAAGCAGGAAAGGTCGAAGTTTAAAATCGAAATATGGATGGCTTGGATGAGATTGTATTCTAAAATAGTAATGTAAAGAAAGCATTTTTCTTCTGAGATGTAAATCTGGTTCATAACACTCAACATATAAACTTTTAACTGAAGAGGTGCGAAAAGCTCCAGAGCATATTCTAAGAGCTGCATGATGGACAGGGTCTATTTTTTTTAGTATACTTTTCCTATCTGAGCCATAGATCGCTCACCCATAATCTATTTTCGAGAGGATGGTTGCTCTATAAATCCTCAACAATGAAGTTCTGTCGGCTCCCCAAGATGTATTAGAAAGAACTTTCAAGATATTTAAAGCCCTCTCACACTTTTTTCGTAAAGAAGATAGGTGGGATTGAAATGTCAGTTTTTGTCGAAAGTGATTCCTAAGAAACGAATTTCATTAAGAAAAGGAATTTTTTGTCCATAGAACATAATTTCAGGGTCTGGATGAAGACTTCTCTTCCGACAAAAATGCACTCCCGCTGTTTTTGCCGTTGAGAAAGTGAAACCATTTAAATCTGACCATTGTTTAATTTTGTTTACAGCCGTTTGCAGTTGTCTCTCTATAAAGCGCATATGGTTTCCCATACAGGAAATGTGCAGATCCTCTACATAAAGATATCCTTTGACATATGGTGGAAGTTGGTTTAAAATGCTATTAATCTTTACCAGCGGGTGACCGAGCTCCGCTCGGAGAAAACAGGTATCGAAGCTAACTCGAAGATTTAAATTTTCAATTGTGATTTATCAAAACAATACATGCCATAAGAAAATTTGTGAAACCATTGGTGAAAAGATAACCGGTTAAAGTGCACCATTATAAACTATTCTAAACAAAGTTAGAGTTTGGAAAGGGAACTATTCTATACAAAGGTAAAGATTGAAGTGTGTTGAAGTTCAATATTTTTGACAAATTTATTTAGAAAAACCAAACATATATACATACATAAGAAACATATTATAAACCTATAACAGCATAAACATAAAACGTTATTAGTTCGCCGTATTGGCTATAGATGGCAGCACGTTACCGCTTGAAACCTATTAGCCATTATGGCGAACTAATAAAGTTTGAAAATATCCTATCTGTAACTCCGAACTGCTCGACCGTAGCGCTTCAAAACCGGCGCCAATCGATTCCACGTGGCCAAAAACCCCAGACCCCCAAGTTTACCGGAGTTTATTAATTCTGGGGCGATTTTCGACTTGGCAACCATTCCTCGTATTATAGTATTAGATAATGAAAAGTGTGACACTTAAAACACTGCCCTGTGGGACACCTTCTTCTTGAGTAAAAGTATCAGAAAATTCATGCCCTAATTTAACTTTAAACTGTCTCAGTTGTAAAAAATTTTGAATAACGATTGGCAAGTTCCCTCTTAGATTAAAGTCGTAGAGATCTTTCAGGATTCTATATCTCCACGCGCGATCGTAAGCTTTTTCAATGTCGAAGAAGATGGCCACCAAGTGTTTCCTCTGCAAAAAAGCAGAACGAATATCGTTTTCTAAGCTTAAAATATTGTCTAAAATAGATCGTCCCTTTCTAAAGCCACTTTGAAATGGACTAAGAATTTTGTTTGTTTCCAAAAAGGATATAAGTCATCGGTTAATCATTTTTTCAAAGAGTTTGCAAAGACAGTTTGTTAATGCTATTGGGCGATAGTTCAAAGGATTTGTGGGATCTTTATTAGGCTTTAAGAGAGGAATAATTATTGACTGTTGCCAAGAAGATGGAAAATGATGTTCCTTCCAAATTCTATTAAATAAATGCAACAAGTTTTTCTGTGATTTGTAAGTTAAATGCTGGAATATTGCATAGCTGATGTTATCTGGGCCAGGAGAAGATTTATGAACATTTGATAAAGCAAACTGAAGTTCTTGAAATGTAAAATTACTATTGTAAGGTAAATCAGACTGAGACTCAAAATTCAATTTTTTGTTCTCAACATTTTTTTTCAAATTTAAAAAATATGGATTATAATTTTCACGGGAGGATGTACTTGCTAAAGAAGAAGCTATAGTATTTGCTATGTCCTTTAAAGTAGATATAATCTGATTATTCACATTTAATATTGACACAGTATTAGAAAAAGGAGTACCTGAAGCTTTTTTAACTTTTTGCCAAAGTTCTCGGCTTGAGAGGGAAACTTTTATGGTTGAAACAAATTTTTGCCACGACATTCTACGACTATATCGTTGAATACGTCGAGATTCGGCTTTGGCTCTTTTGTATGCAATTAAATTTTCAGTTGTGGGATATCTTCGAAATTTGTCCCATGCTTTTCTCTGTTTCTTACGGGCTTGTTGACATTCACTATTCCACCACGGTTTACTTTGCTTCTCCCTAGTACTCTTAGTCTTTGGTATGGATGCATTTGCAGCATGGATAATAGTTTGGGTAATTAACTCTATTGCTTCATCGATAGAATAATGTTCTACCATAATTTTACTTATTTTTGAAAGAGCAGAGAATGTATTCCAGTCAGCTGCTGTGAATATGTACCTAGATGGTTGATAGTAATTATGATGGTTATGTCTATTATCAGTAATAATCAAAGGAAAATGGTCACTGTTGTGGAGACACTTGTCTACAGTGAGATTCAGAAAAGGTAAAATTTGGGGAGAGCAAATAGCAAGATCAATTGCATGGAAGGATTTTGTAGGCTGGTGGAAATAGGTTAATTCATCTGTATTTAGAAGGCATAGATTGTGATCCTGTAAAAGTTTTTCAATCTGTAAACCTCTTGCATTGGTGTCTGAATTTCCCCAAATGAGGCTATGGCCATTGAAATCTCCTATGATAAGAAACGGAGATGGAAGTTGTTGAATTAAACAATTCAAATCGGTTTGATTGATGCATTCATTAAGAGGTAAATACAAATTACACACGGTTATTAGGGATTTTATATGAATTCGAACAGCTATAGCCTGTAAATTTGTGTTTAAATTCAATGAGGTGGATGGGTGGCTATTTGCAACAAGCAGTGCAACTCCACCTGTAGCTCTATCGTTAACATGATTTTTGTAAGATGCAGAGTAGTTTGAGATATGAATGTTATCGCCTGGCTTCAGATGGGTCTCCTGTAAAGCAATGCAAGCTGGAGCATAGGTATTTATGAGATCTTTTAAGTCTGAAATTTTATTTTTTAACCCACGACAATTCCAAGAAAGAATATCTGACATTTAAGAAAGAAAAAAAACTTTAAAAGAAAAAAAGGCTTTATAATTTCTTAGAAGATACCGATTCATTCGAGTCACTAAAAGACATTTCTTCGTCAGATAAGTGAACACTGAAGAGAGGATCACTATCCGAGTCTTTGTCTTTAGTTTTTTTCTGTTTTTTTAAGAAGTCTTCCTGTGTTAAGGAATGTTTTGGTGGAGACTTCGTTTGGGCTCTACGCTCAATGAAAATTTTAGCCCGTTTATTTGCTTTTGTTTCTTTAACTTGTTTTATTTGGTCGGACTTTTTGTTTGTTTTCTTAGTCTCAACTTTCTGCTTGGTGTTTGGTTTAGATTTTTCAGTTTCAATGGATGCTGAAATATTTTTGAGTGGAGAGTTCTTAACTATCGGTTTACATAATGGAGGGCAAATTACTTTTGTAATGCTTTCGTCAGTCATTGTGCTTGAAGAAGTTACTGATTTCACTGCACTGCTGTAAGAAAGTGGTCTTTGTTCAGATGTCAACAGCTTTTTAGCTTCAAAGTATGGTATGTTTTTCGTTACTTTAAGTTCTTGGATTTTCTTTTCTAATTTCCATTGTGGACAGTCTCGAGAATCGGAGTGATGTGGTTGTTTACAATTTACACACTGCGGGTCTGCAGTGCATTCATTAGCTTGGTGACCAGCAGTTGCACATCTAGAACAGGTTTGTGTCCATCTACAAGTCATCTTGGAATGACCAAAACGCTGACAATAATAGCATCTGATAGGATTAGGTATATAAGGCCGAACTTTGCAATTTAAATAGCCTGCTTTTATGCTGGATGGTAATTTTGTTGTATTAAATGTTAGGAAAATACTATTAGTGGCAACCAGAATATTTCCTTTTTTCATAAAAATGCGTTTCACTGCAATAACACCTTGGCTGGCAAAGCCATCAAGAATTTCACTTTCTGGAGAATTCAAGAGTTCCTTTTCAGATATAACACCACGACAGAAGTTAAGTGTTCGGTGAAGTGTCACAGAAACGGAATGATTTAAAAAAGATTTAGCTTGTAAGAAAGATTTGGTTTGAAGAGCAGAACTTGTTTCGATCAATAGGGCACCCGACCGAAGTTTTTTGACCGACTTTGGACTACCGTTAATACCTTTCAAAGCTTTTTCAACGGCAAAAGGAGATAAATCAGACAGTTTTCCATCAGGGATGGAGAGAATAACGAAACGAGCAGTTTCAGAAAACGGTTCAGTGTCAGAAGTGAAAAAACCCATAAGAGTCAAATAGAAATTCGGGTCCCGACGGCACCGCCCACCACGGAGCCCAACTAGGGATGGCAGCCACCGGCTCTGGACATTCCCAGCCACGGCGCTTACTATGGTGCTAGTCAGAGCCTATACGCTAAAAATCACCCCCGGGGACAGTGACCACCCTTAACGCCAAGCCCAAGAAGTGACCCCTTCGCTTGATCCCCTTGAGCAGCCCAGCCAAATGTCTGGGATACCAGCCGATTGATACATCAGGGTCCGAAATGCACCACCCGTCTGATGGGTCGCCACGCACGGCAAACACGTGGGATTTTTGACTGTCCATGAGAAGCAAGAAGCAAACAGAGCGGCAACCGCTTCTCATGGAGAGCTCCCTCGCTTACCGTCGAGGGATGGAAGAATGAAGAGAGAGAAAAGGGAGGAGAGAGTGGGGAGAGTAAGAAGAGAAAAAAATAGGGGGGAAGGGAAAAAAAGAATGAAAGATCCCTGGGTACCTCGGGATTGGGACATCCGTACTCACCTAAAGGAGGTGGGCCCCTGAGGGTGCACAATGAGGAGAGCAGCATTCATAAAAAAAAACGTATTTATGGAAGTAAAAGTTCATTACTCGTTCATGGAGCAACAAATAATAGGCTCAATATTATTTAAAATTCAACCTATTATTTTATTCATAACTAGACGCCTTTGGCGACCAGCTGGTTCGCCAAGAGTAATGGGGTCTAAAATTTTCAATTAAATACTTATGTGCCTTGCTCTCTTTATAATTTCGCTGCCAGATATACTTAAACTTCGAAAGTCACGTAACACTGATTTACTAAATTAATTATATAGATGTTGCAAACGATTCTAGAAACCTTTGTCTTGTATTTCTTTTTTAGAAAACATAACATTTAATATTTATTTAATTTCATCCAATCACGTGGTGAATGTTACATTTTTTTTCGATTAAATTTGCAGTCATAGTTAATTTATTTTTTAATTTGAACTTCTGTCAGTATGATTTCAACAGAGCTAATAAAAGCTTTTTTTTCCCTTTGCTCGTTCATTATTTATTTTAGAAAGTGCCACATATTATATTTCTCTTATTTTATCCAGTCATGTGCTAAAAGTTGCATTTCTTTAGATTTAATTTGCAATGATAGTTGTTTTTTTTAGTTTGAACTTCCGTCAATAGGATGGCAACATGCTGATAAAACCTAATTTTCCCCCCTTGACGTGCTCCTGCAGATTAAATTTTATTGTTTTGTCCGAAATATATTGTTGTAAAACATGGTTAAAATATTTCTTTAAAAATTCGTTAAAAATAGAAGCTTAAGTTATACATTAAAACACTGATACCATTAGAAAGCTAATTTTTTAATCTTTAAATTGATGTAAAAATCATGTTTGTGCGATAATATTTTCGGAAGTTATAGCGGAAAATCATTGACATTTCGCTTAAATTTTAATTAATTCAAATTCTAATTAAAAATTCGAAAAAAGGGCTCCGAGGTGCACATTCCCGACCTCCAAGGTATACATGTACCAAATTTGGTAGCTGTAGGTCCAACGGTCTGGTCTGTAGAGCGCCAACACACACACACACACATTGAGCTTTATTATAAGTATAGAAGATTATATTATACCTATTATATAAAAAGCCTATTACATTATACCTAATATTTTATTTAAAATTCAACCTATTATTTTATAGGTTATTATATTATACCAATTATATATACAACCTATTACACTATACCTATTATTTTCCTTATGTTGAACTTTATTTAAACATCACTAAACTTTGGAGAACAACCTTTAAAACAGATTCGAATTCCAGTGTTTCAATATAAAAACTTGGCAAATCATCTTAAATTGGCTGTACAGCAGGTCAACCACATAGTCTGATATCTCTTCATTGCTCTTCTAAAAGATCTTTAACCTACACGTATTGATACGATTCGATTTCTCCAAATGTGCATAGTAAACACTGCCAAAAACAAATAACCTGACTTTGAAAGGTCGGGTTCGAATCCTGTTCGAGGGTTGTTTCTTGTGATGATGGGTTGGAAGTGGAAAAACAACACAGGGACTGAATCAAAAGGTTCAGATCCAAATCTATTCTGCATGGATATGACAAACGTCTAACAATGTAACTAAACCAAGCTAAATTTACTACAAGCTTGAAAAATTAAAGTATTTTTGTTTGTTGTCAACGCATTTTGAAGATGCAAATATCTTTCTATAGAAGAAACAAAAAGTGTAAAACTGACATATGATTATATTTTCTTATAGCAAATAACGTAAGCAGTGATAATATAAACGTTACATAATATAAACATAGGACTAGTAAATATAAACGTAGTACTAGTAAATATAAAAGTTGGACTTGTAAATAAAAACGTGGGTACTAAATATAAACGTGGACTATTAAATATAAACGTAAGTACTAA
>JAPMOQ010017202.1:35493-58606 GCA_026543055.1 Argiope trifasciata | reverse complement strand
TAGAAACATGGTACTAGTAAATATAAATGTAGGTACTAAATATAAACATGGGTACTGAATATAAACGTGGTACTAGTAAATATAAACGTAAATAACGTTAGTAATGATAATATTCAGAATAGCAGGAAACTTATTATTCAAATCAGTTGACTTACCCAGTGATTAATTTTCCTCATGGGCAGCACGGCAAAGTGGATTTGCAGATAGAACTCTAATTTTTGGCAAAGTTGGTCGTTCTCTCTCCTTTCGGGATTTATGTGGGTCTCCCATTCGGCAAAAAATTCGGTTCTTTTCCCGTCGTCGAAATGCTGGAGAAATTCACTCTAAAGAGAATTCAATAATCAGTAAATGAATAACAAAAGGCGAAGTTGTGAGTTGAGAATCAAATTTACAATGCACGTCTCTACTAATAATAAAAGGGGCCACGGTAGCCTGGTTAATAGAACGTCAGTCTTGAAAACGAAAGGTAGCGAGTTCTGTCCTCGTCTCTGCCAAAGACCGCCGTGCTGGCTCATGGCAGTGGGAGTACGTTCAGTAGGTCGTGACTGCAAAGTGCTCCAAGTTCCCTTAACAAACGATACTTCTGGGGTTACTGAATCAGGGATGAGTCGGTCTCTGATTTGGACCTCAATTCTGACTTGCTGATGGATGAACGAGTTGGACCGCCCCCTAAAAAGTGTTGTGTCGTGGGAGTTCGAGCAAAGTCGTCCTTTCACCTGAACGGTGCTCGTTCACAAAGAAAGGCGTTTATTCGAAAGAGCTAAATCTGATTCGGCTTGGTATGACCAAGTGGCATTAGACCGACACGACCCGACTAATAATAAAAGCCAATGTGTGTATGTGTGACCAACAATTGTCGAATTCGACATAAATATACTTCAGACAATGAAAATATGCAATTCGGAGTGACTTTTTTTTCAGCATTTTTACTGGAATTTTAAAGATGAAAATTAATAAATATTGATAGTTAAATAATTTTCAAACATATTAAAAAGTAAAAAAAGAAATTGCAAGTAGACTTAGAGTGCGTAAGTATAAAAATATATGAAATGAAAAAACATTATTTTCTGTAATTAAGTTTTTTAGAATTCCCATTTTGATAGAAAGATTTGTTTCCCTCTGAAATTTAGAAATACTAAGGAATTAATTTTTTGCATTACATAATTATTATCTATATTAATTATTTAATTTATATTAAATAATTGATTTAATTAGTTGCAAAGTAATTTTATAACCGATCATTTAAATTTCAGTACATTAGATTATCTTTCCTTGTATAACAGTAAGAATATTTTCTTCAAACTCAAAATGTCGAAGATGATGTGAACATTTATGTTTATTACACAAATTTTAAATCTTATGGCAAAACTTCATTAAGAAAGTTCATATGCGTAATAAACAGAAAAAGTGTAAGGTTACTAAACAGACGCGACTTAATGGCTATCAAAATTTAATGTTTAAAATTACTGTATCTAGAGAAGCTTAGCATAAAAGATTTCATGGAAATTAAGCACAGTCACTCATCTTGGGGAATCAATTAACCGATCTCGAAAACCAGTTAGTTTTGAAATGCTGTCACGGAGATAGAACTCAAGAAGACGCAGGAAGTAGAGTTAAAGCAATTTATTAGCTCAACTCTGCACTGAGTACCCTGTGGCTGAGAGATCCCCAGCTTTTATACAGGTAGGGAAAGTTCCAGAATGCCTTTCTGGAGACAAGTCCAGAGCACTTGTCTGGTAAATGAGAGGAAGGTCCAGAATCTAACTTCTGGTTAGATTCTGGACCTTTCTGGATTAGTTAATCCAGAAATTGACTAAAGAAATGTGCAAGATCCATTCCCAGAAGCATTCTGGTTGAAAAAATTAGATTACTAGTTGATAAATCTAAAATAATATTTGTTCCAAACCAAATTTAAGAAATCCACAGGAAATATTTATTAATGAGGAATGTATGAGTGCCTCTGAAATTTTTTAAAAATAATTTTTATTTCATTTTCTTTTAAATGATATTGTTTTCTCCTTAATATCGTCACGCAGAGAGAACTCAAAAAGACACAGGAAGCAGAGTGAAATCAATTTGTTAGCTCAACTCTGAGACAGAGATCTTCAGCTTTTATACAAGTAGGGAAAGTTCCGGAATAGCTTTCGGGAGACAGTAAGAAAAGTCCGGAGCACTTGTCTGGTGAATTAAAGAAAGGTCCAGAATCTTCTGGAACACGAAATCAAGGAAAAACTAATGTTAAGTCTACTGAGATTCGAACACACGATCTCTTGACTATGAGTCCAGCGTCATAACCATTCAACTATGCAGACTCGGCAATGTTTCGTTTCAATGCGGCAATGTAGTTGTTTATAAAATGCATAACACAAAAATTTGAAATTGCATTACTCCAGAATAAATTTTTGTCTTATAAGCAGCTAATTAAATATCAATGAGGTTAATTTCTACATTAGTTCTAATGGATAGTAGCAATTCCAACCCTACTTAGAAAACAGATTTATTTCTTAATCCAAGAAACCTTATATATTATAAATAATAATTTATATATAAAAATGATTTATAGTGGCAATTAAATAATTAATAATTTATTTAAGTTTGAATGTACGTTTAAAAGAGTGGTGAATATTGATTAGTGTCATTCTTTTATAAAGTCATTTGAACTCATAAGCTCCTTTCATTTCGAATATGAATCATTCAAGCATTGTCTATCAAGCATTTCCGCAAATGTTTATCACAGTTTTATCCCTTCTTTCCAAACAAACATCTTGGAAAAAAATGCATTAATATTTTTGTTAAAAGGCTCTATTTTATTTAAAATATTTTTTAAATAATGATAAATAATAACATAAATAATCATTTAAAATATCAATAAATAATTTTAACACATTGACTGCCGGCCTCACGAAAATGCGGATTTCTGAGCCTGCTGCTGTAGAAATTGTATTTTTTTCTCCCATAATTATGAATTAAAAATTTCGATTTTGTTTCTATTTTTAATTACCATCAAAATGTATATGACGAATATGCAAATGAAATGTTCTATGTTACAAAAGTATATAATGTTTTAATGTTTTTTTTTGGCTAATCAGGGATTAGAA
Organism: Argiope trifasciata; assembly: GCA_026543055.1. Lineage (NCBI taxonomy): Eukaryota > Metazoa > Arthropoda > Arachnida > Araneae > Araneidae > Argiope > Argiope trifasciata. The sequence continues at coordinate 55,508 of JAPMOQ010017202.1, read as the reverse complement.
ACAAGCGATTAAGGCCAGTGTTTGGGATTTAAGAAGCCGTTACGTTGCCGGCGCTCAGGCTTTAAGGTAACCGACTACGTTCAAAGGAAAAATTTTGAAAAATTCAATTTTTTAAAAACAATTTTTGGTTTTTAGATGTATTGTCAAATATAAACACTATGAATACAAAAAACATTATTTGAAAATATAATATATTTTGAGAAATGGGAAAATGTGTAGTAAATTTTAATGAAATTGAACCAAAACGGTTAACATTCTACACAAAATGGTAATGCAACAATCCTATTTTTCTTTGCACACAAGTTATAGAATATAATACTGAATAAAATGAACCCAAAATTTAAGAAAAAAATCTTGAGATGCAAAGAAATTATGGGTAAACTTATACGTATATATGCATTTTTTCCATAAATTCATGGCTTTGTTTTTCTAAAAACACCTATAAATGAAAAAGTATTTCCCCCACGATATAACTTTTGGTTCATGTCATTGCCCATATTATTTAAAACACAAGCTGAAATTTCTATGTAACTATCTCTATTAGTTTTGGGATATCATGTTAATGGTGGAGGACTTTTATAAAAATTAAAATTGAAGTTAAAGACAAATTTTAACTGAAAAATATATTTTGCTTAAAATTTCTCTATATAATAGGTTAGACCTTACTTTTTTGCGAAACAACAAACTGTTATTGAGAGAGAAAAGTCTGAATTACAAGAAATAACACTTTAAAAAAAATCGCCAATGTGGTCGAATACTAGTGCTTTTAACGTAGTCGGATACCTTAAATGTCTCTTAGATCGCCGGCTGTCGATGTGTTAAGTTTAAGGCAATTTATCCCAAAACATCAACAGCCTCATTTGCAGCATCAAAAACTCATGCATCCTCCAGTGGATTCCTGCTCGTGTGGGAATCGACGGGAATGAAAGCGTTGATGCCCTCGCCAAGGCCACCCGTGAGTTGGATCAACCACATCTGCCACCTCAGAAGATATTAATGTAGACTTTTAAAGCAAACTTTCAAAAAGTCCTCCATTCCTCATCTCAATTGCCCCAGACACCTTTCTTCAACCATTGCAAGACTCCGCTACAGGCCACTTTAATGACATGAAAATAACACCAGGCAATACTAGATCTCGCTCCATTTGCAAGCATTGCCCCTCTTCACAATGAAGCGCGGAACACATCTTCCACTGCCCTGCCATTGCTGCTGCCATCTTTGGACTCTTCGGTCCTCTTTCGAGGGAAGATGTTCTGTACAGCCTTCAGGCTCAGAGGCTCGCTGAACTAGTCCTAAACACTTTTGGACACATTTGAATTTTTTTTTAAATCCATAGAAAATGACAACAACAAGCTTAAGGAGATTTTTATACCCATTAAATATTATTTCAAAAGCATATCTATTTTAGAAATTATGATGCACAGTCATTATTACACACACAAATCGTTGTTCAGTAAATGACTGAAGTTGGTTCGATTTTGCCCAGTATAAGCAAAGGCGTAATCTGAAACAGAGAAACTGGAAACTTATTAAATGGGATTGATTCCTGATTGCTTAGTTTCGTCTATTTATGTTTAACTAGCTGATACCCGGTGCGTTACCGCCGCAGAAGAAATAGTCTTGGAAACATTGTTTGGAATTTGAAATAATTATCTTGTTTGATGAAGAACGATAGGAAGAATAATATATTTATTTTCCTATCGGCATCGAATACATTCACTGAAATTGAAGGATACATAAAGGAGAAGCATAAATAGTATTTATTCCATTTTTATTATTCTATTCTACAAACAAATATTCATTTTTATGTGTTAGATTTGTGTATTCTTTTAGAATTGTAAAGCTCGGTGTTCTTTCAGAATGGCAATGAAAGAAACAATTTATTGTTTTCCGTGATTCGTTTCATATTCGTTCAGAATTCTCAAATTAAATGTTAAAAAATGTGATTAAAATATTTTCTTTTAAAATTGATTAAATATAGAAAATATATTTATATCATAAAAACTTTAATATAGTTGAAAAGAAAAATTTTTGGAAACTAAGAGAGCACAAAATTATTTGTACTCTAATATTTTCGGAAGTTACTGAAAAAAAAGCTATAAAATTTAATTAAATGTTTAGTTCAGATTTCAAACTTATAGGACTGGTTCCCCTAAAACTTTCACTCACTCTCTCTAATAAAACTATTACTTCAAAGAACGACTTACATTGCTTTTACGTACAATAATTACAAAATGTTAATTCCTGGCTTGAATTTCGTACCTTTACTGAATTTGTTGTGTCTCCTTGGCGAGTTATTTTACGGTTAATCTATGGTTAATAGATGCATTAAATAAATCTAAACATATTTTTATATGTTAAATAATTTTACTATGCCTCTAACCCTCCGGTAACTACAAGTAATAAGTAATCAAAGTTTTGTTGGAATCGGAGGAGTGGTACAACAGACACACAGACAGACATTCATTTTTTATTGATATAGATGAGTAAGTATATCATGCTATTACACTGGAACTTAAATTATCTGAAGCTAATAAATACGGATCATCTATTATCCGAAACTATTCTGTGTGGAAGGGGTATTAGAAATGAGAAAATGATATTAAGACCAGGGTCACTGGTCTAGATCATCTTTTCAAAGCCAACAGACACTATATTTCACAATAAAAATTGGGGATATACATATTGCAATAGTTCATATGCAGTTTTAATACATACAAGGTGGTCTAAAATTCTACTGAATAAGAACTTCTAGGGCTGAATGCAAATCCAGATAAATAATCTTGGATTTTCGTGTAGATTTGAGTGCCTCTTCGATGGGCGACTAATTTCAGCGATGAAGCACAAATTCTGGTTTTTCTTTATTTTCATTGGCGTTACTGCTGGATTAGCAATTAAAAATCCGCTTGGCGTCAAAAAAATCCCCCAAAAAATACCCAATTGGTACCCGTTTGTAAACTTTTACCATGATCTTGCTATATAAAGAATGAATATTATCGAAAGGCATTTAGTTACTACAAGGGTTTGCTGTTCATACGACGTACGGCTTATCATTTTATCTGCGTAAAACTGAATATCAATATCGTTTTAGTTCTTTTAAAATTATACTCCAATAAATCTGTGCTATGCATCTGTTTGCTGTTAAATTGTATTTTGATGTTTTGTTTTAAGTCTATTGTATCGTATTTTATTATTGATGAAGATTCATCTGTAGTAATCTTTGCTTTTCCTATCATGCTCTATTGCATGATATTGCATTTGACATGTATGATTGCTTCTAGAAATTTATTGGTGAGTTTTTGGATCCCCTTGATGTATGAATGTAATGAACCTTCATACATAATATAATTTGATAAGAGAAATTTATAAAAAGAAAAGGAAATTTGCCAACATAATTACTTTTTAAGATCAATATTTTTAATTAATCCTTTTTTCATTTTTAATTAATCATTTTTTTCTTTTAATTAATTATAATTTTAATCATTATAATCAGTAACCAATAAAACCAGTTTTAAAAAAGATTTAGACTTCTATATCTGTCTCTATCCCTCTGTCACTCTCTCTGTATAAATATATATATATAATTTGTCTTGATTTTTTTTTAAAACTCGTTTTTATAAATATTGACGCGTGCGTAATCTGATAGTCTCGTGATTGTTTCAAACTGGTTTTAAACTAGTTAATGACAAATTATTTATGACAATTCGTACGAATTCGAAGAGAATGTATAAATTGGAAATCAAGCTGTAATTTTAGTTGGCGATAAATCACCAATCTTCTACATTATTTTACAATAACCCAAAAAGGGAGAAGATGCCTCATAAGTGATAAATCACCAATTTGTTGCCTACACATTTCAAGGCTTCAACAATATGTTACCTTCGTATTTTGAGGCTCGAAAACCTCAAACAAAAACCAACATCATATTCTCACATGATAATAAATGATTCATATTTTTTTTACTTTACTTTTTTTTTGTTTCTTTTTACAATTTTATAAAATTTGTTTGATCATTTTCTGGATTGAAATTCATCTTTTTCTTAGCCTCTATCTTTTTTGTTTCATTTATGAGCTTTATTTAGTTATAGAATTCACACAAATTCGAATTGATCTGATTCCTGTTTCGTCCAGATAAGTTGAATGTTTTTGTATTTTATTTTTAATTTCTAGAAATCACCTTAATTTTTTGTATCCTTTGGTCTCTTCGACTCTTTCCGGCCAAATCTTGAATTGGTTTGCCCAGTTTTCGGCATTCCTCTTCAAAAGTTGACAAAGTTTTATCCAGCTTAGAATATTCCAGAAACTGCAAAAAAAATCATTTCTAAGTAATATATTTTCGATATTTGAAGAAAGAGAGGTTTTTCTTAAGCTTGAGAAATGTAACAAAATAGATAAATGAAATAAAAACATAAGGAGTGCAAAATATCTGTGAGCAATCTCAGGCTTTATAAGCATATGTAACAAAAACAATCTATATAAAGACATGATACGAATTTTAAATATCTTTTTTTGTAGAAATTTCTTATAAAAATCGAAGGAAGAATGCTTTTTCTTTTCTTTTTTAGAATTTTATGACTATTTTTGACTCGTGCTTTCACCAGTAAAGAAAATAGAAAACAAGATCCATATTTATTCTCAGAAATTAAAATTGAACTAAAGAAGAAAAAAAGATAATCACAATTTATCTAATTATTTAAAAATTGTTTCAATTCCTCTACTTTCAAAAGTTCAGCTCTTTTAAATAATGTATGAAATTTATTGACATCTTGTGGTCTAAAAATAAAAATATGAAAAAATCTATATAACATGTAAAAAATTCATCAGTGTTATTTTACAATCTATTTATAGGGATTCTATATTATATCTAATTTATAGAGAAATCATTTTAATATTCTAATTTATAGGGAAAGCGCTGACTTTAAAAAACAAACACTATTATTATCTCAATTGTTAATAATTAGATATTAATAATTTATTCTACCATCGCTAAAATAACCAAATGATATTAATAACAGACTATTTTAGCTGAATTTAATACCTTTAACATTCCGCTTATTAACAAATTTTAAAATATTGCAAAACTGTAAGAGAGTTTTGAAAAATTAATTAATTTTAATTAAGTTACTTAGTTTTAAAAAAAAAAAAATTTCAAATTTCGAAAGAAGGATTTCTGACATACAAAATTTTCCTTTAATACTATAAATATCAGTAGAATATTGTTATACTGAATATAATAGAAATGAAATGTTATAATAATGTTAATAACTGCATTTGTGTAAATAATAATAAAAGTCCAATTAAAAACATAATTCTTAAAAAAGAATTAGGTAATAGAATTTGTTATTCTTAACGAATAAAAACTCTTAAAATGATATAAAATTCTTATTTGCTAAAAATGACTTAAAAAATAATTTAATTCGGCTTTTTTTTATGAAAAAGAAAACACGATCAAATGAAATAAAATATATGACACTTTATGATTTACATTTAATATTATTTATTTTCTATTTTATTAGTATTTTACTTTATTTAGTGTACTACTTTAGTATTAATACTACTTTTTTTAGTATTATCTTTTTTAATACATGACACATGATTTAAGTAATTTAATATTTTATTTAATTCAATATTTTATATGCAAACAAATGTTACGTATTAATTTATTGCTAAAATTCAGTAATATTAGTTTTTGGGTTTCAAATTTAATGCTCTAATTATTTTTTTAAAAATAAATTATAAATAAAATGCGAAAATATGCACAAAAACAAAACATCTCAAAGAATACAGAATGAGTGTATACAACCTCCTTGACAATAGCATTTAATTCTCCTTCTACAGACGATATCGAACCTGACATTCTTTTGAATGTATTGAATGAAATCGAATTCTACAATTTACATAGAATTTCCGCATTCAGATTTCCACGTTTAATATCCAGTATCATTGAACTTGAGTGCATTAATCCACGCAAGACTGTACAGTGACAAGATATATCACCGGGGTGAGCATGTTATGTGCGCTGTTTCGACGTACAAGTTACACTTTGGTTCTTATGTTTACCTTCCCGCTTTATCTTGTAGCCATGGTTACCGACTTATCGGGGTCAGAAAACTCTTTAGCAAATCAGTAGAATTAAGTCTCGCCTTGCGAATGAATGAAAGTAAATGTGTCTTAGCTCCAGTGGCGTAGACAGGGGGGTGAAGGGAGCGAATTGAATAAAGCTGAAATGGAGGGAATGAAACATTTAGCAAAAGAGTTACATCGAATATTTGAAATTGTGAGCGAATTGAATCCATTGGTATTTAATTTTCGCTGTGTCTTAGCACCAGTGGCGTAGATATGGAGGAACGGTTTAAGTAAAACTGAAGTGGTAGAGTGGAATGAAGCACGGAGCAAAATAATTTCTTATAACACCTACGCCACTGGAGTTAAGACATGGCGAAAATGAAATATTAATGCCTTAGAATCACTTATAATTCTAAATATTATACGCAAATGTTTGGTTCATTTTTTAATCCCGTCTCACTACCCAATTCACCTCCCCCCCCCCTATATATATGCCACTGGAGTTAAGGTCTGGCGAAAATTAAATATTAATGCCTCAGATTCACTCATCATTCCAAATATTATGAACAAATATTAGCTCCATTTTTGCATTAATACTTTATTTTCGCTGTGTCTTAGCCCCAGTGGCGTAGGTATGGGGGGGACAGTTTAGGTAAAATTGAAGAGGTGGAGTGGAATGAAACAAGGTTCAAAATAATTTCTTATAACATTTGGAATTATGAGTGAATTGAATATATTACTACTTAATTTTCATGGCGTCTAAACTCCAGTGGCGTAGTTATGGGGGCGGGGCGAATCGGGTAAATTGAAGTGGTGTAACAGGATTAAAATAATGGACCAAATATTTGCTTGCAGTATTTAGAATTATGAGTGAATCTAAGTCATTAATATTATTATTATTATTTAAATTTTAATTATAATTATTATTATAATTATTTAATTTTTGCAATGTCTTAATTTCAGTGGCGTAGATATGGGGGGGGCGAATTGGGTAGATTGAAGTGGTGTAACGGGATTGAAAAAATGGACCAAATATTTGTTTGTAATATTCAGAACTATGAGTGAATCTATGGCCTTAATATTTTTATATTGGCCTTAATATTTATATATATATATTGGCCTTTTCGTCATGCTTTAACTCCAGTGGCGTAGATATGGGGGGATGCAAAGCTTATGCTTTGAAGCGGGAATGAAGCATAGAGCCAAATAACTGCTTAATATTTGGAATAATGAGCGAATTGAAAGCATTACTATTTTTATTTTTATTACTATTTAATTAGCATAGTATCCATTACATACTGCCTGAAATATCTATACGCCATTATAAGTAGGATAACAAATCTTGACACTCCATTTCTTGGACAAATTAACAGTGCTTCTATTTCTCTTATAGAAACATTTTCCATAAAAGAGAAAAATAAGTCAGAATCCTGGACATCATTTGCAATTATTTGGTCACTGCTTGGATTTCTTTTATTTTCATTGAACCGTGGAAATTGGGGATAATATCCTGGCTTTCAATTTTTGTCCTTCAGTGGCATATTCGAAATCATTAACAACACATTGGGTACACCATTTTGGGGAATTTTAACACAATATGTTGTTCACACGTCTAATCGGAATTCTGTGTTTGGTGCCAGTAGGACAAGTTCAGATCGTTTTAGATATCATTTCATCAGACAGTTCTCACGGGACATAATATCGCCGGATGGCACAGTGTCAATGTATTTCTCTCTAGAGTGGGAGAATAACATGAGGTAACATATCTCTGTTATCGAAAACAAGGGACATTTCCCTAAGGAAGTCTTTCTGCAATGTTTGAGAGCAAAACTGTTTCCTGTTTGCAAAACATAGAAGATTCTACACAAGAAAAATCAGGAAACAGTTTTCTTGACTAGTCATCCACTTATTCACATCAATCCATTCCTTATTTTTATACAATTTCCGATAAACAATTCCATAACAAGGTTACGAATATTTCTGCAAGACAATAAAAATTGCTTTCTTCTTAAACTATTAACTTCACAAGAAACTCTCTGGGCTTCCGCGTGAACGTTAAAATAAATCTGCTTTGCCTTACCTCGCTAGCAGCTAATCGCTCACACTCCACGGAAACGTCTACTTTTCTTGACTGCGCAGCAAGCAATAAATCTTTTCTGCATAACTTTTAAGACAATGAGAATGCGCTACCATCTAGGGTTAGGAAGGGGACTAATCCCGACATCTAAAAAGAGAGCAGAAGATGTATTTCTATAGTTGTAATCTTTGAGGCTGTCTAAGGATTGTTTTAACTAGAAACGAATGAGGGGATAGTAGATGACCTTGGTGCCATTGTTGAGGGCGCTTTGATGACAAAAGTTCTCTCTCTCTCTCACTCTCTCTCTTTTTTTTTTTTTTTTTTTTTTTTTTTTTTAAAGTTTTAAAAGGTGAAAGTTATTGAATGATACTGAAAGAGGAAAATAAATTCTAAGCTCCACTTGTCACTTACTTATTCTCTGTTACTAGAAAAAGGCAAAATAATCATAATTTGTTTCCCTTCATATATTCAGGGGTTTTTTTTAATTTATGTGTTATTAATATAACAGGAAGAAAACAAACTAAATATTATTCCGCTTGTGCCATTTATCTCTCATACGACATTGCAACGTATGAGTTTTTAAACAAACTCGAATATGTCGCATTAACCACCGAAATGTCACTATCTTTACCTTTGATAGAAAAAAAAATTAAAGTGTTTATTTTTAAAAAATATAATTGAACACGAATTTGTTTTAAAGTTAAAGTAAGGAATCAGATATCATTTATTTGACTTTTTTTCTATAAATGAAACTTTATAATGATCTCTATACTATACATACACATTTAAAAGAATAACTGTAAAATCAAGTTTTCGGGCTCAGATTAAAACAATTTCAAAAGTAAGCAAATTAAAAGGGAAAATAATCTACAGGGGATTCCCTCCCTCTTTGCATTTGATTTAAAAATGTAATTATTGCATATGTAATAATATGTATGCAAAATTAAATGTGTTGCGGTATCAGCATGAAGAAACAAACGTTTTTAATATGTATGCAAAAATTAAATGTGTTGCGGTGTTAGCATGAAAAAACATGGAACGTTTTTAATATTATTTATTGTATCAGCATTTTAATATTATTGTATCAGCATTTTAATATTATTGTATCAGTATTTTAATATTATTGTATCAGCATTTTAATATTATTGTATCAGCATAAAGAAACAAACGTTTTTAATATGTATGCAAAAATTAAATGTGTTGCAGTATCAGCATGAAGAAACATAAACGTTTTTAATATACGTACAAAACTAAATATGTTGTTGAACCAGCACGAAGAAATACAAAGCTATTATTTAAAGAATTCATCGTTTACTGCCTTTTACAAGAAATTTCATATATGTAACCAATGGGATTGGATATTAATGAAAGGACAAATTTGTAAACCTTAACATGCATATAATTTAGGATTTCATTTCGTAAATATCACTGATTTATTTTCTTTATTCTATCAAGCGGAAATTTTATTTTTTAAATGTTCATTCATTTTGGATTTCTATGCATCTAAGTATTTATATTCTTAATTCATTCTAAACTCCTGCTGGATGAATAAAAAATAATTTATCGTTTATTAATGTTTTAAACTGAATTAAAAAATAAAGAGAAATTACTTTTTATTAAATGGATTTTTACGTTAAATGTAAATTGAATAGTCAAAACAATTATCATTATAAAATGAAAGAACTTAAAAAAATAAATTATGTACTTTATGCCAGTTTTGAACATGATTTTAAAGAATTCCTTTATGCAAAATGTATGCTTCCATTATACTTTAATTATTAAAATTAACCTAAATTTTTAAATGACGCATTTTGATTATTTTTTTAATTAAATTGGATAGTTTGAAAGACTATCTTCATTCTTTACATCGTAACAAAAAAAAGGGATTCTAAATATTTACTAGTTTTTAATCCCGCTTTTTTTCCCCTTCTTCCACGAATAGCTATATATCTTTTTATTTTTCTCGCTTGAAGAAAAGACACCAAACAATATTTCTTTCATCCCCTCACCACTTTTTTTTTTTCCTTTTTGCAACACTTGATTATTTCTATCACATACTGCCATCTATTAGCAATTATGAAAACTTTTCTTAGCAATGAAAAAAAATTTTCCCCTTTAAATGATTTTTAAAAAATTATACTTTACTTTTAACCAATCAAACTTATCACTTTTCAAAAGATTACTTTCAAGCATTATGCGGTTTTACATCAGAAATTCATTCTATGTATCTCTAAAAGAGTCTTTAAATGAACAAGTGCTACTTTCCAAATTTGTGTTACTACTTTATTGTTTTATGGGTGGAATTAAATATGAGTAAGTTGTATTATAATAAAGGTTGTAAGTTTTATTTTGAAAAGTAGCCGTTTTCTCCTATAAGTTTATTATGATGAAGGTATCCATAAGTCGTCCAAGGAAAAAAAAATATCGAAAAACGAATATCATTTATTTGAATCAAAATTAAAAAATAAAAGGTTGTTTCTCTGTGTCTGAACTTGAATTATCGTTTTCTATTTTTGGAACATAATGCTGCAATTAAAAATATTATAAGTATTTAATAATTGGAAACTCTTTCCTGCATTTAGATCTATCGCAAGCTTTGCATCAGTGGAATTGCACATATGTCTAAAAGTCAATCAAACTTTTGAAATATTTTCTCAATAATTTCTACTAGAATATTTAAGTGGCTCATACTTTAAGAAAAAGGTTCAGATACTTAAACTATGAACCTTTAAAATAACTTGCTTTTAAGCACTTTTTAAATTGATCTTAAATTTATAAAATAAACTAGAAAAGATTTTCCCTGTGCTATTTCATCTAACGAATACTGCTGCCATCTATTATTCATATCAATAAATGCCTTTTAACAAATAATTTTTATTTATTTAAATTTAGTTTACTTTAATTATTTTAACATCCCTTTTAGAAACATTTAAAAAGTTCCGCAGACATTTCGTTTAAAAGATTTATTATCCTAGTTACCAAATAAATAAGTGCAAAGAAGCACTTTTTATTAATAATAAAATATTATAATAATATTAAAAAATTATCAAATATGGTCAAGTTTCTATATGATACATGATGTTCATTTAGTTATTTGTTTATTTACAAACCTCTCTTTCAGTATAGTGTAGACATGTGGATGCTAGATTGGCTGGAATCATAGCAAATACAAATATTTTTTTTAATTTAGAAAAGAAGAGGTTAAAAAGATTAATCAAATATATATCATTACGTTAAAAGATACACAAAAATGTAAAATTAGTTTATCACAATATCCTCAGCATATAGCCAAAAAATAGCAAAAATTGCCATTGTTTAAAAAATTAATTTTGTTAGATTTATGGACCATGATATAAAAGAGAAATATCAATTCATGTAGCTAAAATTATTCTACATAAATTAACAGTTTTAACTACTGAAATATATTTTAAAAAGCATATAATTCAAACGAAGCATGTAGAATAAATAGATGAAAAAAAATATAATACTTATAATTATGTTTTTACTGTATTATCTAAGACAAAACAAGTTTCAATATTTTTTTTAAATGTATAAGATTGAAATTTTGCAATTTATGGAATTTTCCACAAAACTATTTATTTAACCTAGTTCTTTTTCACGACTACAAATTTTCAAGTTGATTACCTTATTTATGCCTTTAAATGCTGCTGCAAATCTGATAAAAAGCAATGAAGTATTAAATGGTTGATTTGCTTCTTATTAACTTCCTAGACTTTTATTACATTTATGCTTATAATGAAAGAAATTTGGGGGCGATATTTCTAAAATATCAGCATTTTTCATTAGTCTTCATTTGAGTGGAAAATCTTCTTCCATATATATTAATTACTTTGTATGAATTAATCTAATATTCTAATATAATTTTTAATTTTACATTATATAGATACCAAAATTGAATAATAATTATGATTAATATTATTAGCCATTTTGATATACAGTACAAGTTTCTATCAATTAATGGAAAAAAAGGCATCAAATTTTATATTCAGTTGAATTAAGAATATTTTATGGAAAAAGTGCTAAAGATCGTTAAAAAAATTTATGAAATTATATTTGAATATGCTAAATTAGAATTCTAAAATCCATCAGCTAAAAAATAAGCTACCTATACAGAATTCTTATTATAATTTATGATTTAAAACTGAATTTTTCTTACAGTATTTTTAATATAATATGTCAGAAACATGCTTAAATATATTTCCATCTGCGGATGAATGTTAATTTACAACCTTCTCGCGTCCTATATGAATAGAACTAATTATTTTGAGTCAAAATAGTGATTTTATTATTATAAATACTATTAAGAATTGTCAGCATGCTAAAAAAATCATATTATTACAGGTTGTCACTGTTTTTTATTCTTGGAATGAAATGACCTTACATTCATACCTTATTACTTTACTATTTATTATTTTTTTAATCGGAGAGAACGTTAACTATAGTTATTCTTTAATATCGTTTGTTTTTTTATTCTTGCAATGAAATGATGTTACTTTCATACCTTAACTTTACTATTTATTTATTTTTTATATCGGAGTAAGCGTTAAGTATAGTTATTCTTTAATATCGTTTGTTTTTATTCTTGTCATGAAATGGCATGTTACTTTCATAACTTATTACTTCACTATTTATTATTTTTTAACTGGAGAGAACATTAAATATAATTATTTTTTAATATAGTTTGTTTTTTATTCTTGGGATGAAATGACATGTTACTATTTATTATTTTTTCAATCGGAGAGAACGTTAAATGTAGTTATTCTTTAATATCGTTTTTTTTTATTATTCTTTATGAAATAACGTTTGTTTTATAAAATAATATGTTACTCTTATATCTTATTACTTTACTATTTTTTATTAGAGAGAATATGCTTGTCAACTTATAAATATACTTATTTTTAAATATACTTTGTATATATAAATATATAGTTGTATATACTTATTTTTTAATATCGTCTGCAGGAAATAATATGTGTCTCTTTCATTTTACTCAACATCAAACTGTAATTGCCATTTTAATTCATTCAATTAAATAAATAGCTGATATCAATAAATTTGTCCAACATACTTCATTTTCTTATACAAGCTGCTTATGTTTTTTGCTCATGGTATGTGTTCCTGTTTGTGTGTGTTTTTGTGTAAGATGGTAATAAAGTAGGAAGCTGGTGTATCAAACTAACCTCATTAATGACACTGGAACTGTGAAAGCTTGGTTTTTGTTCCATGAGTAATTCAAATCAAAGCTGTACTTAATATAACACGATAATAATGAACCATTCCCTTAAGAAAGTAGTCAAATGGAGCACTTTCATTCCAAAACGAATGATTTCCGGAAAATAGCACTGTTATCGTCATATTTGCATTGTTATCGTCATATCAATAATCTTTTTCCACTGTTATTGTCATATTTGCTATTATAAAATGAAATAAATTAACTAACATTTTTCTCCATCATGATTCTCAAGACTAAAGTACAACTTCCATGGCCACTGAACCCACATCCCTACGCCACTGAAATAGAGACGCCAAGGTTACTCGAAGAAGCTTGATTTTTGACCACACGAAATTGTTGTGGTCGCACTGTTTTTCTACAAACTTCGTTTTCGGAATTCGATTTGGAGCCGAATAATTGTCGTCAGTTAAGCGCAAAGCATTAAACCCATAATTATTGCGGTCAGGCATGTCTTATCGAAATCCAGCACTTGAACTTATAACATCCGGTTTTTTATTTTTCCTTTTACAAGCATGAATAAAAATAGCTGCTGAAAAAAATTGGAAGATTTAAAAAATTGAGCTTTTATGGTCTCAAACTGCTTTAAATTAATTTTTCTTAGAAATTGTTTCTAACATGAGAGATGGAAGAAATGTATGAAAATAGAATTAAAACCACAAATTTAAAAAAAAACTATTCATCTAAGCAATAAGTATTGTCTTTCATTTCCTAAGTATATCATGATGTCTTATATTGCGTTATTATAGTGAATTCTATTATGGTCAAATAGTAAATAACTGACATCATATTCAAAGTCTTTATTATAAAACGGATGTGGTCCGAATCCTGACTATGATACAACTTAAAGAGGAGTTTTCTAATATTTAACTAGACATTTTCCACTGATAGATGCTACGCTCTCTGATCCTTTTTTCTCTTTTATACATAATGGATTCCAAATATAACTTGGCGAGGCCCATTTGTGTCGCTTAAACATGTCTAATAGGCATTATTTGATATAATGTTTTTTGCAAAATTATGAAAAATGAGTAATAAAAAAACGATAGTGATTCAGGAAATATTTTTTGACGATTACTATAATTTTCTTCTGTAAGCTTCATGTACAGAAAATTTAAACATTGTTTCAAAAAATTCAATTTTCTCCCAGAAACATGAATTTCTTTTATTTTATCGATTTTCTTCAGAGAGAAAATGGCCAGCAGTACTTACTTTCAGTAAATATAGGTACAGTGAATCTAATATAAAGAGTACTTCTTTTCATAATTTTAAATTGTTTTTTTATGCTGTAATTGTTTTATTTTTTGAATGCTATTTATTAATATATGTACTTTGTTTTTAAGTATGCTGTAAATGAATTATTTACTTATCTATTTTTAAATGCTATTTATTAATATGCTTTGTTTTTAAATATGTTGTAAATGCCTTATTTTTTTTAATAATGTTTATTAATATGTTTTGTTTTTAAATATTTTGTAAAGGCTTTATTTTTTAAATGCTATTTATTAATATGCTTTGTTTTTAAATATGTTGTAAATGCCTTATTTTTTTAATAATGTTTATTAATATGTTTTGTTTTTAAATATGCTATAAATGCTTTATTTCATAAACACTTTTATGCTGTGAATGAATATTTTTAAACATTAATTTCATTTCTGAATTTTCTAGTTTCCAGATATAATTAGTAAATTCAGTAATTATATCTTAGGGAAAAAAAAACAAGAATTAATACAAAATGCTCTGGCAGTAGCCGATAGCTAATACCCTTTCTCCTTGAAATGAAATGAAGAACAGCAGTATCACAACCATTAAAAAGTCTGGTGGTCATCATTCCATAAAAATGTAATAAAAAAAACTGACCCCTAAAATTGGCTCTGGGGACACCGCTATTTTAGAGGGATTCTTTCTGCACTCACCTAGATAGCTTAAGTGACGAGATGGTATTGGCAATGACCTCACGATGGCACGTGATTTATCTCTGATATGAAGCGATGAGCAAAACATTTGCAGTTGCAGCCTTTCTAACGATACAATTCGTTTATATGAGTACATGGATTAAATAACTTATTTAAATAAAAAAAAGATAAAAAAAAAATTTCTGTCACAATTGCAGAAATAAAAAAATTATTCTTATTCAGAGATAAAAAAAAATTATTCTTATTCAGAGTTTTAAAAAATTATTCTTATTCAGAGATTTAAAAAAATTATTCATGAGAATCTAATATTTAGTTCTTAGATTGTGTTGTTGGACTTGTCTTGGTTCTAGTCTAGTTCTTGTCTTAATTCTAGTCTAATTCTAGTCTTATTCTTAGTTCTTAGTTGGACTTGAGTTCTTAGATTTTCCACTAAATTGGACTAGAAATAAAACTGGACTAAAAGATTATTGGTTGGACTTAGTTCTTAGATTGTTTTGTTGGACTAATTCTCAGGTTTCAAATTTGACTTTCCCTTTGCCAGGTAACCCCACAACCGCCACAAAAATAGGAATGAGAAGCTTCCAGCATGGAGATTGGTTCTCATCGCCTTGGACTGTAGAGAAATGGTGTAGAGTTGCCTATCTCCTACCGATAATGGGACGTGCCTTCTATGGGAGGATTATTCTGGGGTCGAGATGACTTTTAGGACTTAATCATAATTTCTTTTAGTTCTGGCTCTATGCTCCGACCTTTCTGATTTATCAGTATGTCTTTCAGAGAGACAGAACAGCCTTGTTATTCTGGTTGCCATTGCGAAGTATTGAGTTTTTATATTGTTGGTTGGACTTAGGTTTTAGATTGTCTTGTTATACTTGTCTTAGTTCTAGTCTTTTTGTTCTAGTCTAATTCTTGTCTTAGTTCTTGTTTTAATTCTAGTCTTGTTCTTGTCTTAGTTCCAGTCTTGTTCTTGTCTTAGTTCTAATCTAGTTCTTGTCTTAGTTCTAGTCTAGTTCTTGTCTTAGTTATAGTCTAGTTCTAGTCTTAGTCTTAATTCTTAGTTGGACTTGAGTTCTTAGATTGTCCACTAAATTGGACTAGAAATAAAATTGGAGTAAAAACTTACATCTAAATTGGAATTAAAAAATATTTATAGATCTCTACAATATATATTTAATTAAAAACTCATGTAATTATGCGATTTGTCTCAGTTCTAGTCTAGTTCTTATCTTAACTTGAGTTCTTAGATTGTCCACTAAGTGGGATATATATAGAGAGAGACATTCCATCTTCAACAGAAACAAATAAGTGCAGGTAATAAGTATTCAGATTCATCGCAATCGGATGAGTGGTACGGCAGCGCATAAGAGACATACAGACAAACTTTCATTTTTATTTATATAGATTATTCATAATAATTTTAAAAGTCATCCTATATTTAAGATTGTTTTAAAAGTAGTTTTGTATTTTTTTCTACCATCTTGTTTAAAATTACTTTAATTTAAAAATATCCTAATGCAATAAATAAATGTTATTCAGATTATATCAAAAGAAATTTTGCTTTTTTAAGCCTGTGTGTATAAAATTACTTTTAAATTTAAATTTATTTTATTTCATTTTTTTACAAAATAAATTCTTAAATGAACCTTTTTAAATGTGATTCATTATTAAATATTTAGTTTATTAAATAGACTAAACAAATAAATATTTTTTATTTTTATTTGTCAAAATTTATTTCTTAAAAGTAATTATATAAATATTAATACCACTAAAATTTCTTTCATTTAGAAAGTTGATAGGAGGATAAAAGATATTCAGACATTTATTGGCTGATGGATCTTGATAGTTGCATTTTATTGTATTGCATAATAAAATGCATAACATTTTTTTCCATTTAATATGTTTGCATTAATTATAATATTGGGTAAGAATAGCTCATTTCAATGAGCTATTGAATAAAAATAGAATATTGAATAAGAATAGCTCATTTCAATGAGCTATTGAATAAGAATAGAATAATTGAGCTATTGAATAAGAATAGAATATTGAATAAGAATAGCTCATTTCAATGAGCTATTGAATAAGAATAGAATATTGAATAAGAATTGAATAAGAATAGCTCATTCCAATGAGCTATTCTTATTCAATAGCTCATTGAAATGAGCTATCGGATTGGATACTATTATATGAGCTCAATAGCTCATTTCCACTTACTCAAAAGAAAGCGATAAAACAAAAATCTTTTCTTCAAATAAAGAATCTTCTAATATTCAGATGCCATTTCTACATTTGACGTATACACTATAAATATGATTAATCTGGTGATTATACATAATTATCAATATATTGCATTCATTGTAGATCGATATTCAAATAAATAGATAGATATGCTGCATTTTTTACTTGAACCTAACAATTTTTTTTTAATGAAGTAGCAGATTTTATTCAAAATATATCTCCTTAGCGAGTTCTATCAAAAATAATTATAAAACATCCACTTTAAAGCATGTAAATAATTACCGATGATTATTCATAATCACTACTAAACTTAATGACAATTATTTATAACCACCGGTAATTATTCATGATTGCCAATATATAACCGTCAATCTATCAATCTAGATAGATATAAATATGCATTGATATCCAATGTTACATTTTTTCCTTGAACGTATCAAAATTTTATACTAAAGACTCATATTTTATTCAAAAGATATCTATCCCCTTGGCGAGATCTATCACTACTAAACTTATTGGAGATTATTCAAAATCACAGGTAATTATACAATATAGTAATTGCCAATATATTACCGTAGATTGATATAGATATGCATTGATATCCCGTGATGCATTTTTTGCCTTGAACCTATCAAAATTTGATTCTAAAGTCACAGATTTTATTCAAAATATATTCCCTTGGCGACATCTATTAAAAATAACATCCACTTTAAAGAATGTGTATAATTACCGTTAATTATTCACAATCACTACTAAACTTATTTTCGATTATTTATAATCACCGGTAATGATACATAATTGTGAATATATTATCTTATATAGATATGCATTGATATCCAATGCTACATTTTTTCCTTTGAACCTATCAAAAATTTATACTAAAGTCACAGATTTTATTCGAAATATATCCCCTTGCCGAGATCTATCAAAAATAATACTAAAACATCCACTTTAAAGAATGTGAATAATTACCAGTGATTATTCATAATCACTACTAAACTTATCGACGATTGTTTGTAATCACCGGTAATTATACGTAATTGCCAATTTATTACTGTAAATTGGTAGATGTTGATATGCATTGATATCCAATGCTAAATTTTTTGCCTTGAACTCATCAAAATTTGATACTAAAGTCAAAGTTTTTATTCAAAATATCAAAAATAATACTAAAACCACTTTAATGATTGTGTATAATTACCGGTGATTATTCATAATCACTACTAAACTTATTGTCTATTATTTATGATTACCGGTAATTATACATGATTGCCAATGTATTACCGTAGTTCATAGATATAGATAGTCATTTTTTGCCTTGAACCTATCAAAATTTTATTCTAAAGTCACAGATTTTATTCACAATAGATCCCCTTAGTCAGATCTATCAAAAATAATACTACTAAAGTATCCACTTTATTTTCGAAGGCAAACTAGAAATTTAATTGCACATTCGACTACAGCAAAAAAAAATGATCAATAGAACGAGAGAGACAATGGAATAAATGGATTTTTTGAAATACGTCAGTTTAAGTCGTAAAGGAAAATAAATGGCAGCCCTCATTTCACGACGCATGCGCATTTCCGGCTGACTCATATCTCATTGCATCCATGCATACTTAAATGCACGCACACACATGGGTCTTACTCGCTCTCTCTCTTTTTATTTTATTTTTATATATTTTTTTATTTTTTCATTCTTCTTTCTGTTGTGGTAGGATAAAAAAAAAAAGCCAATTCAGTTGAAATATGAAAATGACAAAGCGTGTTTCAAAACGAATAATCGATGGATTTTTTTATATTATTATTATTCGTCTTTTCATCCGATTTTTTTTGTTATCTTTATTATTTTCCGTGTCCCCAAAATCATCAAAAGGTATGAAAAAAACATGTTTTCTCACAACCTTTCTCGTGTAAGGTCAGTTCTGTTTGAAAACAGATATGCCTGTTTAGCTTTGACCTAAAAGCAATGAAAGAAATAAGAGTTGAATGGGATCAAGTATTCAGTATCGCTAATAATGAAATATGGAATTTTTAAGCTGTCTACCGAAAGCCGCTCTAATTCTTAATAAAAACAATCAGCTTTTTAAAACAAACCACCAGAAATTAAATATTTAATTTATATAAATAAAAATGAATGCTTGTCTGTATGTCTCTTGTGCCTTCTTAAACCGTTTATCCGATTGCGATGAAACTGGGTCAGCTTATTGTTTACACTTACTGGATAGTTATAGGGATAGTACGATTATCTAAAATAAAAATTCGGATCTCAACCGCATCTATTTACCAAGGATTCATCTCCAAATAGCTCGCCGAGGAGACAATAGATTCTGTAGAAATGCTAAATACAAGTTAAAGGTTAATATTTTGTTGCTGTAGTATGCAAATGTCATGCAAGTCATTCTCAGAGGTCACAACTTTATTACAGACTAGCCGCCTTTGGCGACCAGCTGGTTCGCCATGAGTAATG
>JAPMOQ010017202.1:0-35093 GCA_026543055.1 Argiope trifasciata | reverse complement strand
TTTTCTATATTTAATCAATTTTAAAGGAAAATATTTTAATCACATTTTCTAAAATTAAATTTGAGAATTCTGAATGAATATTAAACGAGGCACTAGATACAATAAATAGTTTTTCATTACCATTCTGAAAGAACACCAAGTTTTATAATTCTTAAAGAATACACAAATCTAATATATAAAAATGATTATTTGTTTGTTCGTATTTTGTATATCGTAGTACCGTTCATCCTATTTCGATAAAACATTGTAAAAATATTGATTCATTACATTTAATGTTCTTTTTTTTCGGCGGTATCAACGCTACGGGTACCAGCCAGTTAAAAATAAAATCAATCTGACTAATTTTACGAATTTTTAAATTTATGAAAATTTTTCATCTTATAATAACAATGATGATTCTATTTAAAATCCTCATTAGCATGAAAGGATTTATTTCAGTTTTTTGCTATGAAAAATCTCAAATTCCAGATGAAATCTCAAAGAAAATTTTTTAACACTTCCAACACTACCGATGAGATATCGCGTCTTTCAGATATTTCCAATTACAGGTTTCTAAGTGCTAAAACTTGTTTCTTATGCAGTTTAGATAGATGCAAAGGAATTATTCAGATATGTATTAGAAAATTCAACTATCTAATATAATAATAAGATATAATTTTTTAAAAATTAATAAAATAAGAGTAAATTTAATAAATGGAAATATCTCAAAGACGAGATATCTCGTCGGTAGCAATGAAAGTGTTGAATATCAGATTTTTGTTTTTAATAATTATTTTGTTTAAATTTATTTGGGAAAAGCTACTCTATAGTATACTGTACTTAAAACAGCAAGCTAAAATTGGATTTAGCTTCCAGTTTAGAAAAGTTACTCTAATTTTTTTTATATTTTTTTTTTATTTATTTTAGTTCTGAATCTTAGCCAGATGATAATAATATTTGAGTTGGTATCTCCTTTCCAGTCTTTGACATCACATCAATAACAGTATATTAGAACACTTTGAATCCTGATCTACGATTTCGAATCTCAAATTCTATCACAGTTCACAGAGGCTTTTAAATAATTTGAGGTGTTACTGTACGTGACATTTGAAGGATTAACGAATCACCTAAAGTGGAAAATATGATGAGAATTGATAGAAAAAAGGGTTTGCGAATCTCTGTATTTTTTTCAAAGTTTTTTTTTTTTTTTCTTTATATAAAGATGGAATAAAAAAGCAATACATATATATGCAACATATTTTTTTAGATACATGGCCGAAAAGAAAACAAATTTGGCATTAACTTCCACTGGAGGGCATGGGTGTGGGTTTATGGGTACGAAGATGGAACGCGTCTGTTCGAATCAGAACATAAGAGCGAAGTGTGAGTTTTTCTTCATTGGTTTTACTAAAAAACTTTTTTAGGGATTTTTTTTAACGAGTGTCAATTAGGGAAAGAGAACCTTAAGGTAGGTTCACACGAGACTTACTATTGCCCGCAATTGTTGCCTCTCTGCTATTGTCCCGGCATTGTCCCCGTGTGAGAAATTGAGAGAACGTGGACAACGTTTGTCCCAACGGGACAGTTATTTGTCACTGTCCCGTTGTGGTCACGTGATTTTCCGGAAGTAGGCGTGAGTTTCTACTGCGCGCAATAATTAGCCTCGTGTGAACCCACCTTTAAGAATATTTGAAAATTTGTGTTAACGTTAGGGATTTTTATCCCTCTTTGGAAAGTCAGCAATTTTTTATAGTGCATATTAGAAATAATTAGATAAAAGAGCGGAATTTAGATCAGGAAATAAGAGAACATTTAGAATAAAGTTATGTGGGCTAATTTAAGAAATAGAAAAACAATTAGGATATAAATTAAACGAAGAAATACTATTACATTTATATCTTGCATTCATAAACATGCTGTTTAAAAACTTTTAAATAATGGACTACTGAATCTTTATTTCTATTTGCTGTATGAACAGCTTGAAAACACAAAAAAAATTCCAAATAAAAAATTTTCGTATGATAATAGGAAAACGAGGAAAAGTCTCCTCAGCCTTCTTTTGTTAAAGTCTTTTATCTTAGATTCTGCAGATAAGATTTTAATCGGTCTCAAGGATCCGCCATTGCTGTCACCAAGCGTTTGATTGATGGTCTACTCTCAAAATGCTTAATTTTAGAGCACTGCTTTAACTATCAGATGAAGATAAGTAGTTATGCTAATTTCATATATTTTATTCATGAAATACTAAATATATATCATATATATCACATAAAACTTCACTTGTCATTTCATACGATCATCAAGACTTAATGATGATTGTAGATGGAAACTAAACTTTCAATGCAAAAAAAGTTCATGACAAAATCATTTGGATTTTATTGTTATTCGAAAATATGGTAATACATCATCATGGAAAAATTCTAATTGGGCATTAAGGGAGAAGTATAAAAAATGTTCTTTATATAGTAAGAATTTTATAAATTCTGATATAAATCAGTTCTTTATTCCAGATCCCATTAAAAATGTTTTTTTAACTAAAATTCTTACTAATATACAACACAGATTTATTTTGAGAAAATAATTTGATAAAATGTTAGATTTCTTATGAATAAAAAGTGATAATTTTATTTCAGTGATAAAATTTATAACAACTGGATAAAAAGATTCTTTAATTTAAAGAAATGTATACCATTATTTTATTTTAAGATAACGGCAAATTTAATTCAATAAAAGGATAAATATTACAAGTGTTCCAAAAAATTTTGCGATTCGAATAAAAAATGGCAGATTAGACAATGATTGGAAGGATAATATCTTGACTTTTAAAAGTTTAGGCATTCTTTTGCCTTGGTTGAAAAAGAAAAAAGAGTTCAAAAATTAAAGATGTTTTACAATAAGAAAACGATTCTAAATATATGTTTTGAAATAAAACTGTTTTCATAAATTACCTGAAAATTTTTTAATGTGGCATGTATCTAAAATTAATAATTATATACTAGGTAATCTTTTTTTTAAAATTCTTGTTGATTCATTTCTAAAAAAAATTGCGATTCGAGTAAAAAATGGCAGATAAAATAATTGGAAGGATAATATCTTGATTTTTAAAAGTTTAGACATTCTTTTGCCTCGGGGAAAAAAATGAACTCAAAAATTAAAGAAGTCTTAAAATAGCAAACGATTTTAAATATGCGTTTTGAAATAAAATGATTTTCATAAATTACCAGAAAAACTTTTAATGTGACATGTATCTAAAATTAAATATTATATTCTAGGTTGTCTTTTCTAAAATTCTTGTTAATCCATTTTTGTATTTCAGTCTACAATTACTTAAATATATTTTCCAACAGTGAACTTGAAATTCTTAAAATGGTACTTGGCTTCTAAATGCCTCTAAATAAGACAAATTCGGAATTTTTCAGAAATTTTTTAGTGATTTTCCTTTTAATAATGCAAGAAACTGGTTTAATGTCCGTTATAGTTTAATGCAAAAAAAAAAGAAAAAGAAAAAATCTTGAATGAGTTATAACCTCAAGTTATGTATAAAAAATTTTGTTGAAAATAAAAACATGAAAAAATCGTGACAAACCAGCAGATGGCCAGGGCCATTAATAAATAATGAATTAACTGACAAATTCACAAAATAAATTTCAGATCTGTATCATTGCTTTTTTTCCCCCTAGCATAATTTTTAATCAATTAATTTCGATTCAAAAGTGAATTTTCCCTTTCTTTCTTTTTTTTTTAACATCTATACTTATAATAAAGCTCAATGTGTGTGTGTGTGTGTGTGTGTGTGTGTGTGTGTGTGTGTGTGTATGTATGTGTGTGTGTGTGTGTGTGTGTTGGCGCTCTACAGGTCAGACCGTTGGACCTACAGCTACCAAATTTGGTACATGTATACCTTGGAGGTCGGGAATGTGCACCTCGGGGCCCTTTTTTTGAATTTTTAATTAGAATTTGAATTAATTAAAATTTAAGCGAAATTTCGACGTTTTTCCGCTATAACTTCCGAAATTATTATCGGACAAACATGATTTTAACATCAATTTAAAGATTAAAAAATTATCTTTCTAATGGTATTAGTGTTTTAATGTATAACTCAAGCTTCTATTTTTAACGAATTTTTAAAGAAATATTTTAACCATATTTTTTTAGCACGTGACTGGATAAAATAAAATAAACCAATGCCGGAAGTTCAAATGAAAAAACAACAACTATCATCGTAAATCAAATCTAAAGAAATACAACTTTCAGCACGTGACTGGATAAAATAACATAAATATAAAATGTGATATCTTCTATAAAAATAAATGCAAGGCAAAGGATTCTAAGAAATCGTTTGCAATATTTATATCATTAATTCCATAAATTATCTTTATTTACGGTAAACCTGATTGAATTTAGACAGGATATGCATTGAAATCCCGACTTAATGGCATATTTCTATAATCGTTTGCAATATCTGTATCATTAATTCAATAATTCTTTTACTTTTTCGCTTTCTTTAAAAAACATATTTAACATTTTGGCAATATCACCGAAAAAAGCATTTTTAATATTTTGGAAGCCTAATTGATAAATTATTAGAGCATTAAACTCAAAAAGTTTTTCCGAGTAAAGTTACCGACTCTTTAAGTACTAATAACTGAATCTTTTAACTTAAACTATTTCTTAAATTTTGGCTAAAAAATATATGATTTAATTGGAAATTTTAGAACGCATTACTCATGGCGAACCAGCTGGTCGCCAAAGGCGGCTAGTTTATAATAAACAAAAAATATTCCACAGAATACACGAATATTGAAGATTGATTAAAATTCCCTATTATTTTAATTTTTTAAATGTCTATTATTTTTAATATTTTGAATGTCTTTTAATTTTAACTTTTGGAATGTCTACTATTTTTAATTTTTGGAATGTCTGTTATTATAATTTTTAGAATGTCTATTATTTTTAATTTTTGGAATGTCTATAATTTTCAGTGTGTTGAATGTTTATTATTTTTAATTCTTTGAATGTCTATTATTTTAATTTTTTTACTTAATTAAATCAATTGTAATGATTAATTTGTCTATGATAATTTCTTTTCATTGTATAATAGTAATGGAAGTATAATAGTACTATTCATCTTATAATCAGTATTAAATAGCGAATTATTTTAAAACATTACAGTTTGCAATCATTTTCCTTTCTCTAAACATAATTTATGTCAAAACTTTGTATAAATTCATATATAAATTACTATTCCACGTATTATCGTGTAAGGAATTTCCTCTTTAATTAAACCCGTACGATTTCTTTAAATATTAACGCTGCCATGTTTTCATTTCGAACACAACAATGCCCAGCGTCGAGGCTTTGTAATTTTAATAAAGCTCCCTATATTGCAAACATTCTGCGAACACGTCATGCACCAGCGGGTTTCCTGTATTTCACTTGGAAGTCCCATTTCTCCACTTTTAATGCAGGGCGATTCAATTTGAGAGATGGAAATGACAAAGTATGTGTCATGAGGTAGAATCGATTTTTATTTTCGAAATGCATACAGAGCTCCGGTACTTCGCCTGCTATTGATTAGTTCCGAATATTTCGATCGTGAATCTCGTGTTTAAAACTGCTTCAAGGATTTTCCCTTTTCCAGTTGGGATGGAAGTGCCCAGCGTCCGATTCGTTTGGCTCTGGCAAAATATTACACGTTGTTTTCTGAAACGCTTCAAATTATCTTTTGGTTTTCAAATAGAAGAATGCTTTTTTTTACTATATTAAAACGTTTCGTTTCTAAAAGAACATTTCAAAGTAACCAATAAATGATAGTTTTTTTTAAAAAAATATATGTTTTGTAACGAAATGAAAATTTTAAAAAAGAGCAAATGAAATGTTGACTAATCTTGCAAAATATTTCTCGTTGTTTTCTGAAACGCATCAAATATCGTTTGGTTTTAAAATAGAAGAATGCTTTTTTATTATGTCAAAAAGTTTCGTTTCTAAAAGGACATTTCAAAGTAACTGATTAAATAATGGGGTTTTTTTATATTATGTTTTGTAACGAAATGAAAATTTTAAAAAGGAGCAAATGAAATGTTGACTAATCTTGCCTGTAAAATTTTGTCAATGAAATTATAAATCTGGACTCAATTTACAACTGAGGTTCTATACTAAACATGTCATTCTTTTGAAAACAAACTTAACTTATATACTAGAAAATTTCTGACGGGAATTGAAAATATTCGTTTAGTCATGAAAATAATAATTAATGAATCAAATGAAAATATTCTTTAATTTATTAAAATAATAATTAATGAATTAAATGAAAATGTTTTTTTAATTATGAAAGTAATAATTAATGAATTAAAAGAAAATATTCTTTAAATTATGAAAATAACAATTAATGAATTAAAATGAAAATATTCTTTAAATTCTGAAAATATTTAATATATTAAACAAAAATAATTGTTAAATTATGAAAATAATAATTAATGAATTAAATAAAAATGTTCTTTAATTTATTAAAATAATAATTTATGAATTATATGAAAATATTCTTTAAATTATTAAAATAACAATTAATGAATTGAAATGAAAATATTTTTTAAATTATTAAAATAATATTTAATGTATTAAATAAAAATATTCTTTAAATTATGTAAATAATATTTAATGAATTGAATGAAAATATTCTTTAAATTATGAAAATAATAATTAATGATTTAAATGAAAATATTCTTTAAATTATGAAAATAATATTTAAGGAATTAAATGAATATATTCTTTTAATTATTACGAAAACCGAAAAGATTCTTTCTGAATAGTTCCAATGGCAGTCGTTGAGCAACGAGAATTGATTGATTCTTTATTACACTTTTGTGTTTGGCAACTTTTTTTAGTTATACCTAGTAAGAATTCTAAACGAAGCAGAAAGGTAACGCTTGTTAATTCTCATTAACTATGCAAACTGCTCCCTTTTGTAAGAACCCATTTTCTCACCGAACAAAGGCGTGGCTTTCTGCCAGAACAATTCTTTTCATTGCCACGTCCAATCCGCCCTCACCGTTTAATGCACAAAATAACATCTGCCACTAGAACGTAATAAAGAAAGAATAAAAAAAATCTGACTATTTAAATAAAGAATAAATAAACAGACTAGCACTAGTTTGATGAGTTTTTTGAGGTGACCCCCACGCAGAGGCACGATTCCAAGCTTCACGATTCGCAATTTAGAAGTTCAGGTTTTATAATCGTGACTTCGGGCCACTATTATTTCTGCTCAATGTGAGAACAGACGATCTTTTCCCGATCAACAATTTTAACCAGAAAACCTGTTGTCCTTGTAGAAGGAGCCCGAGTTGCCAGTATCATTGTCTGAAATTTAATGGAATGATATTGCAATTATATTGAAGAAGAAAAAATGAAAAGAATAAGATAAATAAATAAAAAATCTACGCCATTTCCAAACCAAAATCATCAGACTTGAAAGGCGGACATTAAAAAGCAATAAAAGAATTTTTTTTTTATAAATCTTCTAAAAGCTTTTTCTTGCTACGGCCACACACACAAACTTATTGATGCTTAAGCATTTAGAATTAACAATGCGTAGGTAGCTAAATAAGAAGAAAAAAATCGTTAACAAATTGAAGTATAATTTGGTAAGCAAAAAAATTTTAAGAGTGGTTTTTATTTGACTTGAGTACTTCGTAATGAGCTGTGTGACTGGAATTAAACGTTGCTATAAAACTAAAAGAATACAGATGAAATCCTGCTCCAGAAAGATTTATTATTCTAGATTTCAACCTTGTAATAAAATTAGTAAGTTTATTAAGTAGTAAATCTGCATTTAGAATGGAATTTGAAACTTCAGCCTTTTGAGATATGTCTCCTTTAGGGGACATTTATAAAATTTCTGAATTTAAAGTAAAGTACATCGTTTCATTTCGTATAAAACTCATTACACTTTTGTCATTAATTTGGTATTATAATCCACATAAAGAACAGAAATTTTAGATAAATTTACATGGAGAACCAATTGGCATATATTTATCAGTTTTATGGAAATAATGGAATTTCTTTCAAAAAATTTTTTAACATTTTTTGAAAACATAAATCATATTTTAATTTCAAATTTAAAAGAAAAATTTTGTGTTGGTCGAATGATAAGTAATGACATCGAATATTTTATAAATTTTAGGTCTTACGATAACACACTGGAGTCAATTCAGTTTGCTATTTAAGAAAATGCATTTCATCATTTTAATTTTGGAATTAAATAATATTTTTAAGAAGAAAAAGAATCTTATTTAGAGTTACTGTGGCATGGTATTGGCAGTGTTTGGTTTATTGGCGCCAGAGCCATACTTGGCTATATTGCGCCAATCAAATATTAAAAATATAAAATATTTTTTTTTAGAATCACAGTGAAATTAAAGAACAATGAAGAGATAGGCGAAAGTTGGAGTTACATTATCATTTCACTTGATTTCATAATGCTTTAAATGACTATATTAATTTTATTTCAGTAAAACATTTGAATATAGAGAAACTCACTAATTGCAGGGGTAGAATGATGAATATTTGTCTTCAACTGAAAACAATTCTCTGATCATTAAATTACAGTTTTCAAGGCTTTTTTTTAATTAAAGATTAATAAAGTAAAATTTGCAAATTTACTTTATGCAGTTAATTCCAATGAAGCTGAATACAGAAATGCAATAAATGTGTTTTTGATTCTGCTTGATTTGACTAAGTCATTTTTCGAAGCTGAGTGGAAATTTTGTGAAAAAATTGTAAGTTTTGTATTCTGCTCATGAGCAAGACGAAATAATTTTAAATTTATATTTTTGCATTCACAAAAATGCATTCATATTATTCATTCGACTTCTCCGTTTACCCTCATTATATATATATATAACAGCCATAAAGGCATTAAATAATTAAAACCCATTTCTACAGAAATCAAAAAGTAAACCGAAAACTAATTATGTCGGAATCGAAATTAAAATTTAATTCGGAATTAAACAACAAAAAGTTCATAAAAATAAAATCTAAATGAAATGAAACCTATTTATGAAACAAATCTAAATTAATATAATTAAGTAAACGAAACAAAAAGTAAACTAATTACTGAAAATAAACTAAAAAATATTTCGGATTCGAACAAGTTAAAATTTAAAAACCAATCGTTGTATTTAGTGAGCGCAAATGCAGCTACAATTAAAATACAGATGAATCTAAATAAATTGACAATATAAGCTAAGTAAGAAGGAATGCAGCATAATCAAAATTACAACAAATAGAAAAGAAGCCGGTCTGAAGACTTTTTCAAGGCAAAGACCTCAGGCAAAGATTCAAAATAAGGGTTTTTTTTCTATAGGGAAAATCGGACAGCGTCCAACAGTAATGACCCCTAGTGACCCGAAAATCGTCCGAAAAATAAGGCAAAAGATACTCATCGATTTTAACAGCAAAAACACAGAAACAAGGCAACATTAAAAACTTCACCAAATAAAGCAAAAACATATACAAAAGTATATAAAATAAAACTACATAAGGATATTTAACCCAGTAATTAAGGAAACAAAAAGGGAAAGAACATACCAGACACAGGCGAAAAAACTCTCACCATATTATCTCAACTCCCGTTCCAATTTGTTTCTAATATAGTCGTTATTATTACATGTGTGTGTGTGTATTGCATATATATATATATATATAGAGAGAGAGAGAGAGAAATATACACATATCTATATATATATATATGTGTGTGTGTGTGTGTGCGTGCGTGCGTATATATATATATATATATATATATATATGTGAAAACAGAGAAATAGATATTGCTCTTTTAAGATACGTGTTAAAAACGAATGAATAAAAATTTTGAATCATTCGGAAACTGACAGTTAATTCTCAAATGAAACTTAATTTCTTCAGCTACTAATTTTTCAAATACTTCATACATTTTTCCACTTTTAAACCACCATCCCAAATTAATTTTAAAAAAAGCAAAAAAAAAAAAAAAAACTCCAATCCATAGAAACTAGTCGCTACTTGCTTTCTAACCTTCATTCTCTACAAGTACCATTGTAATTGCGAATTTGGCACGGGACTCACAAGTGTTTATTGTTGGGAGGAACAGTTCGTCTTTGTTCGATGCGGCATGTTTGTGAAATTCGCTCCAGTAGATTGCCCGTGTTTACGCTTTCAACACTTGACATTTTTACAGACATTATCCGTCATTTTAATGCATTTACTTGATAATATTCTGAATGAAAACATTTTAATGCTTTTCAGTCCTTCATTTGCAATCTTTGAATTTTGGTAGAAGACTCAGTTTGCATTTTAGATACATTTTTACTCATTGGCCCAACATCAATAATTCTCAGTTTTGTACACAGACTTTTACTTAGTTTAATTATATTAACGTCCCGTAGTAAAGCAACATGAGGGCTATTTTGGGACGGACCTCATCCTTTTGAACCAAGGTCAGATGATGTGGACGACACCTGAACAGGCACCCCCCTCTCCACACCACATCAGCGGGAGGTGTTTGACCTGACAGATATAGCGTGCAAGAGACCCCCTCACACGACGGTTCTTCGGTGGAATCGAGTCTCGAACCTGAAACCCTCCAGTTCCGAAGCCGAGACCTTACCACCAGGCCACTGTGGCCGTACACAGACTTCAAGAGAGTCTTAGGATATGTGCTTAAGTGGAAACAGAATGACGGAACAGCAAATTTTTTTATCTGCATTGAGTTACCGAAACTGGCGTAGGAAAGTGTGCGTAACGCCAACTGGCGTTGAAAGTTCACGTGTGATTGGTGACAACTGTGTTTTCATTTAAATGAAAAGTTTAAAAATGATGTGCATAATACTGTTGTAGCTATCTCCATCTCGATCCATAAATAAAATGGATTTGACCTGATTTTTAAGAAATACGGTCTTGATTTGTTGTTTTGTTTTATTTTGGGTATACAGTGTAAATAAATTGTTTTTACGTTAGTTGTTTGTTTTTGCTATTAAACTGTATGGTAAAATCCTATTTTAGCCCACCTCTGGCGACTTTTTCAAAATCTCGCCAAATCGAAAGTATTTGAATTAAAAGGTTAAGAAGGTTAAGGTTGCCATTTTGGAATCATTATCGCTGATTATAAGATCGACCCAACTGTATTTATGTTATATATTTTTAATGTATGCTTATACTTTTAAATGTATCGTTTTTAAGTTAGATTTCATTTTTTGTTTTTTGATTTTTTATCATTTGATATTTACGCGTGGACAGAGTCGCAGGTAATAGGTAGTGATATATGGTTGATGATTAGTGTGATATATGGTTGATGACAGGTTTCTGCTCTTTACTATCTCCCAATCTAATTTTGAATAGTTTTCTTTTTACTTAATCAGATATAATTCAGTAAAATGAGTAAAAGACGTTCTGCAAGAAGTATTCAGTAAATTCGAGCTAAACATTCAATTTGAAATAAATATGATTAGTGAATTACACAAGAAGAAAGTGCCCATTTTAAAAAATACTATATAATGGCATTTTTACTTTTTTGTAAACTAGGTATTGAGCAAAAACAAGTGAGTATTTTTACGTTTTAAAAGAAAGTAAATGATTTTGTGACAACAAATATAGCTTTGTATCAAATTTTTGTTTCAATCGTTTGAAAAAAAATGAATCCAAAACACAAAGAAAAGAAAAAGAAGAAGAAAAAAAAAACGAATTTGAGATTTCGATGAATCTCTAAATACTAGACCTTCATGAGTACGAAGAACATATTTTTAAAAAAATGCTTTTCTGCCTGTCTATAAAGTAAAAATACTTTGAGTTAGACGGACTAAATTTGGTATAAAAACTGAGTTTGGGATAAAATGATGAGTAAATTGCACTAGTAGAAAGTGTTAAATTTTTAAAATACCATATAAGGGCATTTTTATTTTTTGTTAACTTAGATTCGAGCAATAATTGTAATAAAAATGAAGAAAAACAAATTTAGCCGAATTCGGGATTTTGATTAATCTCCATATTCTAGACCTTCTAAGACCTATGAACACATTTAAAAAATGCTAGTATGTCTGTCTGCCTACCTATAATGTAAAAACATTTGATTTAGACAGAGGAAATTTGGTATAAAAATTCAATTTGGAATAAAAATGATTAGAGAATTGCACGAATAAAAAGTGTTCATTTTTAAAAATACCATATAGTGGCATTTTTATTTTTTTGTAAAGCAAGAATTGCAATGAAAGAAAAAAAAAAGAAAAGAAAACGATTACAAGATTTCGATGAATCTTTATATTCTAGACCTTCATGAGTACGAAGAACACATTTAAAAAAATGCTTGTATGTCTCTCTGTCTATAATGTAAAAATACTTTGAGCTAGACCGAGGAGATTTGGTACATTGTCATTATTCAAAATCTGTAAGTTTCTATCAAGTTTTGAGCACAATCCTTTCAATGAAATTCAGTTTGTTCGACTGTTCGAATACAAGTTAACATCGTTACTACAAAGCGAAAAGAGCTAGGTGAATAAAATTCATTACACATGTTTAACATCTGTAGTGTTTACACCAATCAAAATTTCAATTTTCTGTTTATAATTTCAGATTTTAATTACATTATAATTTTTTAAATTAATTTATAATTTTTTTTAATTTAATTAATTTATAATTTTTTTATAATTTCTGTTTATAATACATATAAATGCGATAATTCAAAATTTGTGGGATTTAAATACATACAATTTAGTAAGTGATTTTGTGACACCAAATATAGTTCTGTATTAAATTTTTGTTTCAATCGGTTGAAAAAAAATGAATCTAAAACACGAATATTACTTTTTCTTCATGTATACAGCCAACCACCCCGCCACCACTGAACGTAGCAGTATCGGCAGAATTTGTTGTGGTCCACTGCTGCATGAGTATTGTCCGATCTTGCATTGACCGATCAGTCAAACGAACATTCCTTTCCTGGTAGTCAATAGCCGTCATTCTCTCCATCTGCACACTCTCAAACAGATGGAATGAAAATATCAATCTTTGACATCATGTCCTTCAGGGTTTTGAGATGACCTGGTACCATAGGCACTGTACTTAAATCATTATTTACAATCTTCATGTCCTTCCTTAACTCTGAGATCTCCATACATTCCATTAATAGTGGTAAACAGAACCCACTTCTCAAGAAATGCATTTATTTTCCTGCGTTCTTCCAAATCTTTGGAAATATGCAAAAAAATCTCCCATGTCCAGATATTATTTGGATTATCAGTGGATGGTACCTGCTTATTTTAATTTCCGGATTAGGAATAAAGTCGAAAGTGACTCTTCCTTTTTTGGAAATATACCATCTGTCAAACCGTTGCAGTTTTATTTCTTCTCTCAAAACACATATACTACTACCCGCATATCATAGATTAAGAGTCAAAAAACTCGACATGGTAGATTCATTCACGGTTGATGGGTTTGGACTGGAATGAAATACAAATACATAATTTTAATCCGAAAACATCATCTTTCGTTTTCTATTTCCTTTCCTCAAGGTCGTTCTTTGTTTAAATGGAGATATTGACCTGTATAAAGAGGCAAACAGACATAATCCCGAAAATGTTGTTTTTAATTCAGGGAGGTCTTAAAGATATAATGATTCATCAAACCCTAGCCATGGCATTTTTTTGAAGACCATAAATTTTTATTAGCGTTCATTCGGGCTTGGTATGACCAAGTGGCATTAGACCCACCACCACAAAATAAAAACACTTCTAAAAACGTAAAGGCTCCAATCTTTACTTCACTATTATATGTATAATCATTATCTATTTCTTACTCCAAGGTAAAAAAAAGCAGTACTTCACTTTTAAAATGTTGATTTAAAACCTGATATAGTCAATCACAGGAAAATTTTACAGCAAATGGCACTCTGTAGAAAATTTGAAAGGAGGAGCAAATGGCAGTCTTTTTTACAATTTGGAAAATGTCCGTGCATTTGTAAAAGTATCCAAAGGCGTGTTTTTCTTTTTTTTTTAAAAACAGATTGGGAGATAAAATATGAAAGGAGGAGGGCTTTGTAAGTAGCAATGACGGCACTTTATAAGTAGCAAAATTATTCGCGGAAATAGGAGGCGAAACAACTGATTCTTTTTACTGCGCATCACTCCTTATCGTAGGACAAGCATCGAAAAATGCTTGTTTCCAGTTCCTGAAACGACCAGTACGAATGAATGATTCATGGGTGAATGACGTAATATATGTTTCTACGCGGTTTAGAGCTGTTAAAATAACATCTTGATATCAAACAACTTTTACTTGAAATGAGGATTTTCATCATACTGAATGTTCTTTTAAATTTATAATGAAATAGTTAGACGAAATAAATCACACATAAACAGAACTTGACATCCTATTCGTTTGTTTATTTCCAGTGTTGCCATTCACATAAAACATAAATCATCTTTCCATCACAAAATCGTTTTCAATACAAGTTGAGTAGTTTCATTTAATATTATAAACTCTATAGAACATTTAAATTATTTTAGTTTCAACATAAATATTATAATTACATCTCATGGTAATGATAAAAATAGTTGTTAAAATTGCAAAACTCCCACCTTTTGATTTTTTTATAGATATGTGGTTTCAGGTATATCACTTCCCGCCATTGAACGACGCCTGTGACCTCACTTCCCGCCACTAAGCAGCCCTCTGGTGGAGAAAACGTGAGCAAAGTGCAGTTCATGTCTGGACAAGGCAAGATGATGGCGACGAGCTAAAATAATTCAAGACGCATGTGAAAAGGCGGAAGATGAAATTATGACATATTTCTAAAAGACGAACTTGGTTATCCATTCCATCCGGTAAATTGATCATCATCATATGTTCACCATTAACTTTTCATTGTCTTCTATTTAATTCTAAAATATCATCCGAACTTATTATTGCTTGGCCATCACAGCACTCCACAGATATAACAAAATCAAAACATTTTTTCACATTAATAAACTTAAATAAAGAATGAAAAAACGTACATTAATCATCATATCATTTATGTTTTACGACATTTCTACCACATTTAGTTTTGACAAATTCTGTACTGTTTTGTCCATTGACTTTTTCTAAATTTACATTATCCTTTTGGTTATTGCATTTTTGAAATTCCGAGCGAATGCCTTTTACATTTTTAAATAGTTCACTATTATATACTTTACTATCACTGTTCAGTTTTAGAGAATACAACCGTTTC
Source organism: Argiope trifasciata (assembly GCA_026543055.1). Lineage (NCBI taxonomy): Eukaryota > Metazoa > Arthropoda > Arachnida > Araneae > Araneidae > Argiope > Argiope trifasciata. The sequence continues at coordinate 19,876 of JAPMOQ010017202.1, read as the reverse complement.
ACAAGGCGTATCAATTCTCCCATAGAAATTTTTATTTTTATAAGTCTATCAGAATTGTCCTTTCCTGGGAACACTTCTACTACCAGTCCCATTGGCCAATCTACTGTCTAACAGAACTGCCCTTTCCTGGGAACACTTCTACTACCAGTCCCATGGCCAGTCTACTGTCTAACAGAATTGTCTTTCCCTGGGAACACTTCTACTACCAGTCCCATTGGACAGTCTACTGTCTAACAGAATTGTCTTTCCTGGAAACACTTCCGCTACCAGTCCCATTGGCCCATCTAGTCCCTTCTTGCTGTCGCAACCAACCAGGACCACATCTCCCCTGCTATTGACTTCGAACTAACTTTGCTGATGAACAAGAAGGCTCAAGTATTCCTGTCTAAATCTTTTCCTTAGATCTTTTCTCAATATGAGCTGATACCTGAGTCTCTTGGTAAGATGGATGCTATCAATGTTATCCAAATCTGGTACTTCCATCGTTTGAATATCTTGAATGAACATGGATCGCGTGAGGTGTTAAGGTGCATTCTGTATAACGAGAGCCAAGAATTCTTGAACTTAAAATTCTATCAACAATTGTTCTCTTCCAAATCCTTTTTTTAAAGCTTTAATTGTCTTTTCATAACTTTCAGGTGTTGTTGGAGGTAAACTTTTAATAGCTTCGAGAACACGACTTCCTCGCACCCTGTACTGCAATAAATATTGAAATTTATCTTCGGGTGCCAAATCTTCATCAGTATGTATTCTTTTAAACTGGATCCAAAATCCTAAATAGTCCTTCAAATTGCCACCTAAATGCAATAATCCAATTTTTGGCAACCGCATTTTTTGCTTTTCATTTGGTGATAAAATAACTGATTCAGCTATTCTGTCTGTTCGGTAAATGCCATAATCTGTTAACAGACGATTCCTTTTCAGACATTTTATAGCTGATGCAAATTTTATTTCTGTTAAAATATTATTAAAAGTAGAAGCAAACGAATTTTCTCTTTGATAAATGTATTTTATTAATATTATTTTGTATAATAATTGATTATCAAATGTAAACCTTTTGAAATCTGGCAATATTTTGAAAATTATGATGTGAAGTTAAGAGAATAAACGATGAACGCTTGGTGTCTTGTTTTGATTTTTTAAGTATACAAGATGCTCTGCGAGCTTCAGAAATATATATATATATATATAATTTGAAGCTTAAGAAAATGGTTAGTTTTCTAGAAAGCATATTAAATTGTGCAAAACACACCTTATTGAAGAAGTTTTGATTTTTTACTCTCATTAACTCCATTTTTTTCTCGATATTCTTCAATCGTACTGTCACGTGAATCTGTGATCTTTAAAGAAGCCAGTAACAACTCAACTCGGCTTTGGAATTAAGAACTTAGGAAAGCTGAAAAGCGTTGTAAAAAACAGCTAAAAATGACTCAAATCTAGTTCCTTTCTTAAATGCAGTCATTTAAATTTAATTTGTATATAGAATAACTTGTTTTATTAGAAAAAAATGTTTTATTTTTTTTCAAGGAGTAGTTTTTTTTTTTTTTTCAATCACAGTAAAAGAATACGTGAATCATAGGCGATTACACGACACTTACCATATTCGTTTTCAAAATCTTCATCTGTTTCGATATTTTTCAAAATTATATAATAACAGTCTTTAAATTCACTGTTCATAAAGTTAAATATTTCGTTTTTACAACTTCGTCATTCGACATTTCCTTTTCAAATTCTTCCATTAAACTGTTCAGTTTTCGTAAACGTCGTACGAGCACACTTTTGTTTTCACCAATATATCTTCCCCAGCCATGTTGTCAGGTTCAATTAATCAATTTTTTATACGTATAACCACGACTAACCTGGTTCCATATCACGTCCGCGGGTCACCTATATGTGTTGGATTGTCGATGCGCCTAGCCCCGGCAGGGGCTTATCTTCGGTAATGGTAATATAGAGGAGGCCTAGCGGTCAGTATTTGCCGTGGTCACAGTTGTGAATGGGGTTATCGAGGCGCCTAGCCCCGGCAAGGCATTATCCTCGTTCATGGAAGAGTATGGAAGGCATGGCGGTCCATATCTTGCTATGATCGTCTTCGAAGTGACTTGAAAATTGAGGAGCAATGGGTATATGTAAGATTGGCTGACTAAGTGGGAAGGTGAGGTGGCGCTTGTCAGGACTCGTTGTGATTGGCTATTGAGTTAGAGAGGGTGCGGGGGTATGCTGCCTTGGCTTAGACTTATTTCAAACTTTTGTTAGAGTAGAGGTACGATATTGTGATTAAGAAATATTATGGAAAGTAAAAATTAGGCTTAAAGAATTGAAGTAGGAACAATATTACATTAGTATGTTCCTGGGCCTTTTGATTTTATTAGATGGGGCATATTTAGGAATTTCATTTACTGCAGGATTATCCATTAATTCTAGGCTATTGAAAAATTTTGTTGCTAATTTTTTGAGAGGAGGGTAGTCGAGACGCATGCACATATTAGTGTAGTGCATATAGTATTTCCTATTACATATGTTTCTGATAAGATTATTTTGTAGTCATTCAATTAATTTAAGATTCGTCTTGGCAGCGTATCCCCACACAGGGCAGACATATATTTGCCATGGTCATTTTCGGGAGATCGGGTTATATAATATTTGTGAGCTGGGTGGGTGAGGTGGCAGGTATCAGGCCTCTTTCCTATTAGTTGTTGGCATGGAGGAGTGTGAGGGAGTATGCTGGCCAGGTCGGCTTGGATTTTTCTGAGTTCAATTATTTAGAGGGATATTGCAGTTATTAGTGGCTAAGAAAATTAATTAAAATGATATTAATTGGACTTACGAGTGGAATTATAGAGCAATACATTACGGGGTCTTTTGATATTAGCATCAAATATTTAGGGATATTTTTAACGGTGATATTATCAATATTATCTAGGTTGTTGAAGAATTCGGTGGCGAGTTTAGCTATGAATTTTTTAAAAGGTGGGTAGTCAAGACATTTGTACGTGTTGGTGTTTGGCATATAATAGTGCATATTGCAGAATTGTCTTATAACTTTTTTGTTGCAATTCTAGTAATCTCAGGTTGGTCCTGGCAGCATATCCCCAGACAGGGCAAGCATAAGTTAGTACTGGTCGCAAATAAGCTGTGTAAATAAGTATCTTATTTTGCCTGCTCATTTTAGAGCTTCGAGAGATTAATGGGAAGAATTTACGAGTTTGGTCTCGAAACTTTTTGATGGTATAGTTAAAATGGGGTTTCCACGTCAGTTTACTGTCCAATATGACTCCTAAGTGCTTACACTCCTTAGACCACGGGACGGGTTCATTTTTAATTTTAAGTTGGGGATATTTTTTAAGGTAGTTATTTTTATTAAAAAGGATGGTTTCTGTTTTACTATCCTTAATTTCGATTTTCCAGGTGAGAACCATTCTTCAAGAGATTTAAGGTTCTGTTGAGAGCTATCGAGATATAATTGGGATTTTTATTTCTGGCTAGTATTGCTACCATGTCCGTGGGTCACCAAAATGTTTTGTCCAATTTATAATGAATGATATGAGACAAAATAAGCCACACCCACTCAGAGCTTGACATCCAATCCATTTCTTTATTTCCACTGTTGCCATTCACATAAAGCATAAATCATCATTCCGTTACAAAATCGTTTTCAATACGTTTGAGTTGTTTCATTTAATATTATAAACTTTTTAGAACATTTAAATTGTTTTAGTTCAAACATACATATTTTAATCACATTTCATGGTAATGGTAAGAATAGTTGTTAAAATTTCTACACTCCCACTTACCGCTTTTTTATAGATATAATAAAATCAAAACATTTTTTTCACATTAATAAACATATACAAAGAATAAAAAGTGTACATTATTCATCATATCGTTTAGATTTTATTGCATTTCTGCCACATGTAGTTTTGACTCTTTCTGTACGGTTTTGTTCATTGATCTTCTCGATAAATTTACATTGTAGAGATATTAGATGTTATGCAATGCATATGACAGATTTAAACAAGTGAAATCATTTGGTATAACATCTACTCTACGAAACACAACAACTTTATTAACGGAATTAAAAGTAAACATTTATTTAAAATGCAATTTCCGGTTGCCAATTTGGAAAAATAAATACATAAAAATATTTAGACACATCATAAGAAAAAGTGCGAAAATACAGTGAGTCAGCGAGGATAATCTTTTTAAAATCACAAGAAATAAATCTTGCATTTGCAACAAATAAATATAGCAATCTTGCATTTTTCTGATGCACTTGAGGCAAAAATAATACTTCATGTGAAGTATTGAATGAATGAATGCGATCAGAATTTAGGTACTACAACATAAATCATTTTTCCGTTACAAAATCGTTTCAATACAAGATGAATTGTTTCATCCAATTTTATAAACTTTTTAGAACATTTAAATTATTTTAGTTTAAACATGCATATTTTAAGTACATCTCATGGTAATTATAAGAATAGCTGTATGGAAATTCAGTGAATCAGCGATGATAATCTTTTTGAAATCACAACAAATAAATCTTGCATTCTTTCAAATAAATCTTGCAATCTTGCATTTTTCTGATGCACGTGATACAAAAATAATACTTCAATGAATGAATGGAATCAGAATTTAGGTACCACCACATAAATCATCAACTAAATGTTTTGCCCAATTTATAATGAAATAGGTTAGTCAAAATAAACCACACCCACACAGAACTTGACATCCAATCCGTTTGTTTATTTCCACTGTTGCCATTCACATAAAACATAATCATCTTTAAGTCACAAAATCGTTTTCAATACAAGTTGAGTTGTTTCATTCAATACCATAAACTTTTTAGAACATTTAAATTATTTTAATTTAAACATACTTATTATTATTACATCTCATGGTAATTGTAAGAATAGTTGTTAAAATCACGACACTGAATATTGATTACTGTTCAAAACTAAATTGATTTGATACATACTAATCAATTTTAGATGCACAACTAATCATATTCACCACTATACATTGGCACAGTATAGCCAAATATGGCCTTTGCGCCAATAAACTACACAAAACACTCACCATTATACATATGAGAAATCATACATTCCAAACTATCAATTTAAAATGTCAATGGCTATAGTAAAGCTTTCTGGAATCGAATCAATCTATTTTGTAGTGAAAGTAACAAGATGTTAAGTTGGTTCAAGTCCGAATGCTAACAAAAAGGTTTTAAAGAACTTTTCTTGAATACAACCACTTGTTAGGTGTTCGACATCTTTTCAACAGAATCATTTTTCATTCCCATTTATTTCCTTGTCGGCTGTCACTGTAATTACCTAAGCCAAATGAGGTTGAAAAAATGTAATCCATACCTCTCAGTAACCAAAGAGTAGGAATGCCAAGACTTCAAGCTAATAAGTATCAGTTCCTTACTTAACAAAGACGTCCTGTATTCAATGCCTCCATGAGCTCTACAGGTGGTCATGATTAATGTCCTACGCCTTTCAGAAGTACATCCTTTTGTATTTGTTCCATTCACAGAGATCTCAGGTGATCGCTTTGAATCGCGCTTTGCTGCCACAGTTGAATGACCAGTGTAAGACAGCTTTGACTCACACTGAGCATCGACAACAATGATTTTGAAAAGGATTCTTAGTTCGGACGGATGTTCAGATCAATTTTATTTGAAGGTTTCTTATACTTTGATCCGCCCTTAGAGGGATTTGCTTATTGATTAAGGTATCCGACTAGGTTAAAGGGAATTTTTTTTTTTGAAAAATTTGATTTTTTAAAAAGCATTTAAAATTATTGTTTTTAGATGTATTGTCAATTACAATGCAAAATACTATTAATGCAACAAAATTATTTTAAAATATAATATATTTTCAGAAATAGAAAGATTTGTAATAAATTTTAATGAAATTAAATCAAAACGGTTAACACTCTACATAAAATTGTAACGCAGCAATCCTATTTTTCTTTATACATGAGCTATAGAATACAATGATGAATGAAATGAACCAAAATCTAAGAAAGATTTTGAGTTGAAAGAATCTATGAGTAAAAATATACGCATATATGCATTTTTACCATAAATTTACAACTTAATTTTTCTAAAAATACCTATAAATGAAAAGTATTTCGATAACGATAAATTTTGATTCATTTCATTTCAACAATAACATTTTGTTCATTTGGTCAGTTACAATACAAAATACTATTAATACAACAAAATTATTTTAAAATATAATATATTTTTAGAAATAGAAAGATTTGTAATAAATTTTAATGAAATTAAATCAAAACGGTTAACACTCTACATTAAATTGTAACTCAACAATCCTGTTTTTCTTTGTACACAAGTTATAGATATAATGATGAATGAAATGAACCAAAATCTAAGGGAAATTTTGAGATGCAAAGAAGTGATGGGTACGAATATACGTATTTTATGCATTTTTTTTCCATAAATTTACAACTTAATTCTTCTAAAAACACCTATAAATGAAAAGTTTTTCACCAGCAATAACTTTTGGTTCATTTCATTTCAACAATAACATTTTGTTCATTTGGTCAATTACAATACAAAATACTATAGATACAACAAAATTATTTGAAAATATAATGTATTAGCTGGTACTCGAAGCGTTGCTGCCGCAGAAAATTTAATCTTGGAAATATCGTTTGGAATTCGAAACAGATATTCTTATTTGATTAAGAATCATGGGTAGAATGACATTTATTTTCTTATCGACAGTAAATGTATTTATTGAAATGGAAGGATATATAAAGGAGAAGAATAAATATTATCTATTCCATTTTTATTATTCTATTCTACAAACAACTATCTATTTTTTATTTATTAGATTTGTGTATTCTTTTAGAATTGTAAAGCTTGGTGTTCTTTCAGAATGGTAATGAAAGAAACTGCTTATTGTATCTCGTGATTCGTTTAATGTTCGTTCAGTATTCTCAAGTTCAATATTAGAAAATGCGATTAAAATAATTTCTTTTAAAACTGATTAAACATAAAAAATATATTTATACCTTAAATCTTTAATATAGTTGAAAAAAACAATTTTTTGAGAACTAAGATGGTGCAAAATTAGTTGTAATCAAATATTTTCGGAAGTGACTGTAAAAAATGCTAAAATTTAATTAAATGTTTAGTTAAAACTTCAAACTTATAGGAATGGTTTCCTTAAAACTTTCTCGCACACTTTCTAATAAAACTATTACCTCAGAGAAGGACATACATAGCATTTACGTATAATACCTACGAAATATTAACGTTTAGCTTGAACTTAACATCTTTACTGAATTTGATGCTTCTTAGAGTGTTATTTGGTGGTCAATCCTTAGTCATTTTTATTTATATAAATTTTGAGAAATAGGAAAATTTGTAGTAAATTTTAATGAAATTTAACCAAAATGGTTAACACTCTTTACAAAATTGTAATTCAGCAATCCTATTTTTTTTTTTGTATACAAATTATAGAATATAAAGACGAATGAAATGAACCAACATCTAAGAAACATTTTGAGATGCAAAGAAGTGATGGGTAAAAATATACGTATATATGCATTTTTGCTATAAATTTAAAACTTAATTTTTCTAAAAACACCTATAAATGAAAAAATATTCCGCCAACAATAAAACTTTTGGTTCATGTCATAGCCCATATTATTTAAAACACGCTCTGAAATTTTTATGTAAGTACCTCCAATAGTATTTGAGATATTATGTTAGTGGTGGAGAATTTTCATGAAAATTAAAGTTAAAGACTAATTTTAGTTGGGAAAAAAAAATGTGACCTGAATGATAGGTCAGGTCTTTCTTTTGCTAGATGTGATAAACTGTTTTGGGAAGTGGGAAGCCTGAGCTACAAGAAATAATAACATAAATAAAATTCGTCAATGTGGTCGATAACCAGTATTTTTAACGCAGTCGGATACCTTAAGAAGATTTTTTTAAGTTCTGCAACGCAGACTTTTCAATATGTAAGGAAAAGTTTGCATTATGATTCAGTTTACAAACAATATTTAAGAATTCAAAATAATCATATCAGTAAATGTCCATACATATTATTTTGACGTAGGAAGATAGAATACGAATTACTTCAGGAAAATAAATTTCATTGAACTTGTTTAAGCTTCGATATTTTCCAGTCAAGAACAGCGCTAATATAGTAATGATTTAATTCTAAAAAAAATTAATGACCCGGGACTCAAAATGTTGGCTACTGTAAATCATTAAAATGAATTTCATATTTATGAATTAGAAGATAATATCATTAAAAAAAGTTTTGCTTCGAAAGTAGAGGTTCAAGAATACTTAATCCTCATCGGTTGCATACTCTTTAAATATTTAGTGCTCTAAACCACTTAAAATTAAAAAAAAATTATATTGTTTTATTTCTTTATTTTCTATTTTTTACGAACCAATTTCCTTACTAATTTAAATTAAAACTTTTTAAATTTTTATAGAGACTATAAATTTTTGATTTAAATTTTTTCTGTGCTATATTTTCTTTTATATATGCTATACACTATTTTCTTTGCATTCAAATTTATCTTTTCTCCAAGTTAATTTTTAAGAATAAGGACTGGCAATAAATTATTATTTCATATCAAATTAAAAATTTCATTTTTTAGTTTAGTGACCTTTAATGATGAATTTTAATCGGACATTAATTATTTTTGATTGCGCAAATTAAAGAATCAAACAAAAAAAATTTCAATGTTTTCACTTTTTTAAAAAAGAGAGGCAGATTCGTTGCTTAGAAACCCTGACCTTCATTATCAAATTTCAAAAATGCATGAAAATTTTTTAATCAGTTTGGAAATTTAATTGGTGCATAATTAATCTATAACCGCATAATTAATCTATACAACTCTGGTACTAATTTCAAATTATATAGAGCAGATTATTAGGTCTAGAACTATCAAATTTGATATATACTTACTTCTTGCATGATAGATGCTTATTAAGAAAGGTTTTTTAAATATTAAACGGAGTTTTACCTAAAAATTATTCGAATTTTTTTTATCATTTTTTTGAGAAATATTTCCCCATATATATATGTATATGTATGTGTGTGTGTGTGTGTGTGTGTGTGTGTGTGTGTGTGTGTATGTGTGTGTGTGTGTGTGTGTGTGTGTGTGTGTGTGTGTGTGTAAGGTTGGTAGATAGTAATTGAAATATATATATACTTCAATCTTTAATAATTACTATCTACCTTTTTTGCAACTATCAGTGTGACAACGAGAGAAAACAAAAAGAGTTGAACTTATCTACATCCAGTCGGTGCCTTATCTGTGTATGCCTTTTTTCCTTTTTTCTCTCTTTCCTTCTTCCTAAACAAAACAAACTAGCAAATTTAATGATTTTTTTACTTATACTTTTCAAGCAATTCATTCTTTCAACATGAGATATCTGTTATCAGCCTAACGAATATTTTCTTAACACTTATGACGCGCTTTTCAGAAACATTATTCTAAGCGACTGCTGATTACGATGCTGTCAAATGTATGATGAATTGCGATAAATTGAAAGGCAAGATTGCTTCCTTTCATAGATTTCAAATACATCCTGGAAGTATAGAAATTCCAAATCTGGTATTTGGATTTTAAAATGCTAAAGGAAATATGTTTTTAGCACTGAATTTACATCCAACATTTCAAAGGTAGTAATTATTGTTGAGGCTTGAGATTTTTTTTCATCTCAGGTGTCATCCTTGTAATATGACCCCGGTTCAAAATTACGAAATATGTTTTAAAGTAGCTCTAGTGTTGATTTAGAACGGGATATTAATATAACTAAACCTAAATAGAATCTAGCAGAAACAGTTCCACAATAATAATAATTTATATTGCTAAAAGATCTCTTAAGGTATCTGACTACGTTAAAAACACTGTTTATTGACCACATTTCAAATTTTTATGGATATATATTGGTGTTTTTTATAGTTTAGGCTTTTCTCTTGCCAAAACAGTTTATTTTTTCTAAGAAAAGGTAGGACTGACCTATCATCCAAGAGAATTTAAACGAAACTAATTTTTCAGTTAAAATTCATCTTTCACTTCAGTTTTTTCAAAATAATTTTCTTAAAAATTCTTCACCGTTAGCATGACACCTCAAAAATTAACAAAAATATTTACGTAAAACTTTCAGCTCGTGTTTTAAATAATGTGGGTAATGAAATAACCAAAAATTTTATTATTGGTGAAATACTTTTTTATTTATAAGTGATTTGAGAAAATCTAAGTTCTAAATTTATGAAAAAAATGCATCTATAATCATGTTTTTACCCATAACTTCTTTGCATCTCAAGATTTTTCTTAAGTTTTGGTTCATTTCATTCATCGTTATATTCTATAACTCGTGTACAAAGGAAAATAGGATTGCTGCATTACCATTTTGTGTAGAGTGTTAGATTTCGTTAAAATTTGTTACAAACTTTCCTATTTCTGAAAATATATTTTCAAATAATATTTTCTTTGTATTTATAATATTTTGTTTTTATAATTGACAACGCATCCAAAAATCATAGTTTTAAATAGTTTTTCAAAAATCCACCTTTTCCAAAATTTACCTTCGAACGTAGCCGGATACCTTAATATAACTAAACCTAAACAGAACCTTGCAGAAACAGTTCCACAATAATAATAATAATGTTTGGAAAGAAGTTTATATTGCTAAAAGATCTCTTAATCTTGATATTTATTCCATCACTTAGTATTCGAAAATTGGCACAACTCTCATGATGACAACTGCATCTGTGAACTAAATCTCTCTACTGTCAAGTAATCTCAATTTATACGTTGAATCATTTTTTTGGCACGTTACCGCTGTGATTTTAAAGATCAAATTTTCAAAAATAATGCGAAGACAAATATATCAAACCCCAACAATTTCTCGTTAAAATGCTTGGGGTTAAAGCTTTGAATCTAAGTTAATTTTTTTCTTCTATGTTCAATGCTGAGAGAATTTATGTCATAAGGATTTTGGAGATTTTTAATGAAAAAAACATCTAGTAATTGTAAACTCTGAACCATAAACTACAATTTTAGTAAATTTTAAACATGCAAATTGTTTAGTCGAACTAAATTATAAATTCCTCAACAAAAAATCTAGAAAATTAATTTTATTTTTTAAAGTTATATTAGTCACAAAATTAATGTGAAGACAAATATAGTCTATTATTAATCGAATTTTAGTCACAACATTAATTTGAAGACAAATATAGTTTATTATTAGTCAAATATTTGTCACAAAATTAATGTGAAGACAAATGTATCAAACCCCAACAACTTCTCGTTAAAATGCTTAGGGTTAAAGCTTTGAGTCAATTATTTTTTTTCTTCTATGTTCAATGCTGAGAGCCTTAATATCGCAATGATTTTGGAGATTTCTAATTTTTTAAAAATCTAGTAATTTTAGACTCGAACCGTACACTACAATTTCAGTAATTTTAAACATGCAAACTGTTTTGTCGAACTAAATTATAAAATCATCAAAAAAAAAAAAAAAAGAAAAAATTCTAGAAAAATAATTTTATTTTTTATTTTAGCTTTCAACTGAGAGGATGTTGTCTTCGACCGATATGTGAGCTAAAAATAGAACAGGGCTGACCTTTCGATCAGGCCTCGTCTATTTTTAAGCTCAAGTGAATGGATTGACCTTGTAGCTTCGGTTTCGTGACCTTCACTACAAGCGCCCGTTTTCAATCGGCTTCAGAGGATGCTTTTTTTAACATTTCAGTTACTTCTTTGCCCGACATCACTGAGACCGCACCCTATTTAAGGCCTTATCACACGGCAAAATATCTTCAGCACTTTCCGTCAGCAAACGACAACGAAAGTGACGTCACTTCAAAGTTTCCCATGATTGGTTGAATTTCGTTTACTGACAATATTTTCGACGACATTGGTTGGAAAAAGTGGTCGATTATGAAACTTGCTTGATTGGTTTTTGAGGGTAGAAACGGAAAAGTGCAGACGCAATTTCACCGTGTGATAAGGCCTTTAATGTTCCAGTACTAAACAAGACGCTTAGTAGATAACTTTAAAACTTGGTCTTTTAAATATCATTTGGTCTATTGATCCAAAGACCTTTTTGATGTGATTTCGTATTCGACAGATTTTGACTCATATGTTCAAATATAATTAATTTTCTAGTGATAATATATTTTGAAAAAAATTTTAACTATATTAATATATCAAGAGGAAAATGTTCGAAATTTACAGGTTGATTTTTGAACCAGTAAGTAACCTGTATGCTTGAAATGCTCCCGAAAACCGATAAAAAAGAAGGTCAATTTGTCATTGGCATTTTTTTTTTCTACATAATTGTTGAATTTTCCTTTATATTGTTTTCTAGATATGTTTGTATTCAGAAAAAACAAATTTGCTTTAAAAAGCAAAAAAAAATTTTTTTTCGAAAGTACTATTTAACATGTAATTTCAGAAGAAATTGTATGTTCAAAGAAAATTATTCTTTTCAGTGGCTATATATTTTCGAAAATTTCTGGAATATATTTATATACCTAGAAAAAATATCTGCAGAATGTTGTGGGCAATTTTCCTTTTAATATTTTCATTAGAAAAATTAATTTTGAATGTTAAAAAAATGCAGTCTCGTGAACCACACCTCCCTAGTGAAGGGTTAAGGTATCCGACTACATTATAAGCACTGGCTATCGACCACATTGGCGACTTTTTCTTTGTTATAGTTCAGACATTCCACTTTCTAATACAATTTATCTTTTCTAGGAAAAGGAAGGCCTGACCTATTATCCAGGGTCCCTTATTTTTCAATAAAATTTGTCTTTCTCTTCAATATTCTCAAGACTTTAATTTGCATAAAAATTCACCACCGTTAACATGATGCCTCAAAAACTAACAGAAGTATTTACATAAACATTTCAGAGTGCGTTTTAAATAATATGGGCAATGAAACGAACCAAAAGTTTTGTTAATGAAATACTTTTTAATTTATAGATGCTTTTAGAAAAATTAAGTAGTAAATTAATAGCAAAAATGCACATATACGTATATTTTTACCCATCACTTCTTTGCATCTCAAAATGTTTCTTAGATGTTGGTTCATTTTATTCCTCACTAGCTGATACAAGGCACGTTGCTGCCGCAGAAGAAATAATTTTGGAAATATCGTTTGAAATTTAAAATAACTGTCTTGTTTTATTAGGAACAAGCCGCATTTGGCGACCAGCTGGTTCGCCATGAGTAATGCGTTCTAAAATTTTCTATTAAATAACATATTCATAAGCCTTGAAGTAATTCCGGGCATTGATTGGCCTGAAATGAATATTTTCTTTAAGATGATGGACGGAAAGTTCTAAAAGAACACGTTTTCCTAATAATATTCTTTGATTTTATAAATCAGTCAGTTTTAACTATCGGTTATGCTTCCAAAATGTTAAAAATGTTTTTTTCGGTGATGGTGCAAAAATATTAAATATGTTTTTTTTAAAAAAGCGAAAAAGGGGGAAAATATTGAATTAATGATACAGATATTGCAAACGATTATAGAAATATGCCATTAAGTCGGGGTTTCAATGCATATCCTGTCTAAATTCAATCAGGTTTACCGTAAATAAAGAAGATTTATTGAATTAATCATTTAGAAATTGCAAACGATCATAGAATCCTTTGCTTTGCATTTATTTTTTTAGAAAATATCACATTTTATTTTTCTTTTATTTCATCCAGTCACGTGCTAAAAGTTACGTTTCTTTAAATTTATTTTGGCATGATAGTTTTTTTTAATTCGAACTTCCGGCATTCTTTTATTTTATCCAGTCACGTGCTAAAAACATAATTAAAATATTTCTTTAAAAATTCGTTAAAAATAGAAGCTTACGTTATAAATTTTAGAAAATGATACCGTTAGAAAGCTAATTTTTTTATCTTTATATTGATATAAAAATCATGTTTGTGCAATAATATTTTCGGAAGTTATAGCGAAAAAACGTCGAAATTTCGCTTAAATTATAATTAATTCAAATTCTAATTAAAAAATCGAAAAAAGGGCTCGGAGGTGCACATTTCCGACCTCCAAGGTATACATGTACCAAATTTGGTAGCTGTAGATCCAACGGTCTGGCCTGTAGAGCGCCAACACACACACACACACTTTGAGCTTTATTATAAGTATAGATAGATTATATTCCATAACTTGCTTAGAAAGAAAAATAGGATTGCTACATTATAATTTTGTGTAGAGTGTTGATCGTTTCGATTGAATTTCATTAAATTTTACTACAAACTTTCCTATTTCTCAAAATATATAACATTTTCAATTAATTTTGTTTTATTTATAGTATTTTGTACTATAAGTGACAATACATCTAAAAACCCTTGATTTAAATAATCCAATATCTTAAAATTTTTGCCTTCGAAGATAGCCAAATAGCTTAAGAAGCATGTAATAATTTTTAAAATATTTTAATATATTTTCTTTTTTACTTCTCACCAAAAAAAAATTATTCAGTGAAGAATAAATTTTTTCATCAAAATTTCACAACCATCGCTTCCAAACCTAGATACTGCCTTGTACTTCTGCTATACCATAAAAAAATTTAAAAATTTAATTTTGAGAGTGAAAAAAATGCTGTCTTGTCGACCACACCTCCTTAGTTACGGATCAAGAAGTATGAAATAATTTGAATACATTTACATTTACATTGAGATACATTTTATTTCTTACATCTCACAAAAAAAAGTTTTACCTTGAAAATGATAAATTTTTTAAATCAAAACTTCTCATATTTTTTTACATTTTATCCCCCAAAAAATTATCCAGCAGATGATAATTTTTTTGGTCAAAATTTCACATATTTTCTACATTTTACCAAAAAAAAAAAATATCTAGCAGATGATAAATTTTTTAATCACAATTTCACATATTTTTTACATTTTACCCCCAAAAAATTATCTAGCAGGTGATAAATTTTTTAAATCAAAATTTAACATATTTTTTACATTTTACAAAAAAAAAGTAATCTAGCAGACGATAAATTTTTTAAACCAAAATTTCACATATTTTTTACATTTTACCTAAAAAAAATTTTTGGCAGATAATTAATTTTTTTAATCAAAATT
Source organism: Argiope trifasciata (assembly GCA_026543055.1). NCBI lineage: Eukaryota > Metazoa > Arthropoda > Arachnida > Araneae > Araneidae > Argiope > Argiope trifasciata. Next base: position 4,750 of record JAPMOQ010017202.1, on the reverse strand, counting down.
TCACATACTTTTTTACATCTCATCAAAAAAAAAAATTATCTAAGTAACGATAAATTTTTTAAATCAAAATTTAACATACTTTCTGCATTTTGCCCCCAAAAAAGTATCTAACAGACGATAAATTTTTTAATCAAAATTTCACATATTTCTTACATTTTACCCAAAAAAAGTTATCTAGCAGATAATAAATTTTTTTTATTCGAATTTCACATATTTTTTACATCTCTCCAAAAAAAGTTATCTTGCAGAAAAGAATTTTTTAATCAAAATTTCACATTTTTTTTACATTTTACCCCCAAAAATTATCTAGCAAATAATAATTTTTTTTAAATCAAAACTTCATATATTTTTTCTGCAATACATCAAAAGAAATTATCTAGCAGATTATAATTTTTTTAATCAAAATTTCACATATTTTTTACATTTTACAAAAAAAAAATTATCTAGCAGATAATAAATTTTTTAAATCGAAATTTCATTTTTTTACATCTTACCAAAAAAAATTATTTAGCAAATGATACATTTTTTTATCAAAATTTCTCATATTTTTTTACATCTTACCAAAAATAAATTAACTAGCAGTTGATAATTTTTTTATCAAAATTTCATATATATTTTACATTTTACTCAAAAAAAATTATCAAGCAGTTGATAAATTTTTTTATCAAAATTTCACATATTTTTTACACCTCACCAAAAAAATTATCTAGCAAATGATAAATTTTTTATCCAACTTTCACAACCATCACTTCCAAAACAGAACTACATTTTACTTCTGCTCTACCCTAAAAGAATTCGCTTCCTCACATCCGAAAAACGCCACTTCTTCCCAACCCCAATGATTGAAAGGCAACCTTCTCAAGGTCACCGGCACTGTCACATCCACTTCGCCAATTGCATGCCGACATTCACCCCACCACCGATGTAAACAAACCCAATAAGCTTCCACGTTCTCTTTTTCGCACTTGTCGCCCGCTCCCCGTGGGAAAGAAGCCCCATGGTCATTTCGGCTCATTCACGGCGAAGAATGGGGGGGGCTCTTTCTTCTACGTCCACCCCCCCTTCCTTAGTCGTCTGCTGAGTCCCTCCCTCCCCGTAAATAGCTCGCCTTTCTTTCCATTGATGGGCAAAGGAAATATATAGCTATCGTTTTATTTTCGATACTAACCCGAAAGAATGCCTTAGGGTTGCCGAGGTAGGAATAGGCAGGTAGGAAGTTGTTCGAGGTGATGTTATCCTTCGGGAACGATGATGCTTTAGAGGTGAAGTTTGTTTGGCTCAGAGGAGAGAAGGATGTAAACTCTCCCGGCGAAATAAAAATAAAAAAAGGGTTTCGTCTCTTTTCTTTAATCTTTGCGTCACTCAGATTTTTTTATTCGCGAGTTAGTGTCTGGGAGTAAAGGATTATTTATTTACGCTAAACGTAACGGAGCTGTTGTCAACTGGAGCGTTCCTCCATTCATGGTGTCGTCCTCTCCTTTTTTTCGTTCTTTATTTCTCGGTAGTTGCGTTTTTGCCGAAGTGTTCTTGCTTTTTTATCGTCTTTTGGGTTTTCGTTGTTGAGGCATGATAGAACTGTTATTTATAAATTCAACCACGGTGAAAGCTTGAAATTGGTGTTGTATTTTGGGGATGTTATTTTTATCATCAATAAATAAAGTTTTCTTGAAAGGTTTTTCTTTTAATCGTTGAGAACGGGATGTTATTTTGGTTAGGTTTGAAGCTCGAAATTGCATAGGCAATGAGCAATGAAGTTCGAAATCGCGTAGGCAGTAAATAAAGGATAAATAGCAATTTTTACTATCATCTTTCAACCGCTTACGTTTTTTTACATACTTTTATCATTATTGTATTCTTATTATTAAGTATGCGTCTTTGAAAGCAGATGCGTTTTTAAAAAAGCTGACTTAGAACTATGACATCGTAGCTGTTATTTTAATGGAATGCAATTTTTTTCGGGGGATATTGCATAATATAATTTATATAATCTTTTTTATCAGTGAAAACATGACCTTGCTTTGGTTAGGAGTGTTTGAAGCTCGAAATCTCGTAGGCAATGAATAATGAAGCTTCGATTCGCATAGGCAATAAATGAAGGATAAATGGCAATTACCATCATCATCTTTTAACAGCATACTTTTTTATTTGCTTTTATCGGTAATGTGTAATTATTAATATGTAGGCTTCGTTGAAAGCAAAGCATTTTTAGGAGGTTGATGAAGAACTATATCATCATAGCTGTTATTTTCCTGGAATATAATTTTTTTTGCGGAGGAAATTGCATAGTATAATTTTTATAATATGTTCAAGAAACCTTCACTAGCGTTTAATAGCAGTTTCTATAAAAGTATTTTCCCTTTCCCCCAATACGGAAATGTCACTTCATTCATTCTTAAGTGAGAAATATTGAAGGATTTGACTTCTGTTCTAAGATTAGTCCATTATGAAACGGTTATATGATCCCAGAAATGAGAAAATAGCAGTTTGTGTTTACAAAAAACATCATTTTCTTGAAAAAAAAATTATAAATTGATATGTTAAAAAATTTATTGGCAAATAATTTATCATTTAGAAATCGCATTGTGAAGGGAAAAGCTTGTTATTCAGCTTCCAAACATGGCCTTCCTTTTTGTGAGAACATGAAGTAGATTTGGTTATGGGGTTTTGAAGCTTGAAATCATGTAGGCACTGAAAAAAGCATGAATGGCAATTTTCTTTTCCAATTTTTTCTTGACTGTCAAAAAAAGTTTTGGAGCTCTCGTAAAATGGTTTAAATAGGTTAATGACTTAAATTAATGACATAAATTAATAATGTTCTCGAATGATAACTTAAAATTTGTGATCGTAGATCTCATTTTTCACTTTTTTATACTATTTGCCATTGGTGACCAGTTTGTTGGCTCAAATTATTGACATTTTAGTTTAGTTCTGAGTTAATTTTAGTTTTCACGTTCTTTTCGTACCTTTCTCTCGTAATTTGTGTTTGTAATAAATATTGAGCAATTACTGATTATGTTGATGTAAACTCGCAGATAAGACCGATGAATCAAGCATATCTGAATCATGCTGCGATGAATCAAAGATGAATCCTGCTACAATGAAACAAAGATGAATCATGCTACGATGTTTCGACCAAAAGATTCGAGTCACTTTTTAATTGATTGCCACATTTTTTAAAATCTATATACCTCAGATGTGTTAATAATTTGAGTTATATTGCTACTATTATATTAAATTATCAGTTATTAAATGTAAAAATTAATTTTTTTGATGGATTTCTTTATTTTTTTCAAAAGTATCTTATTTATCAAATTTATTATTTTTATGCATTAATATTATTTAATTCTTCAATCAATGTTAAGTAAAGTGAAAGGGGCGTTTCATCTTTGTATATATATATATATATATACACTGAAGAGCCATTACATTATGACCACCCTGCTAATAACATGTAGGACCACCTTTAGCCCTCAAAACTGCTAGTACCCGCCGTGGCATTGATTCCACAAGGTGCTGATAGGTAGTCTGAGGTATCTGGTACCAAGCGCTCACCAACTGGTCCTGCAGTTCCCTCACATTGCGAAAAGGTAGCGTGGCAGCACGAATTTGGTTTTCCAAGTAGGACCACAAATTCTCTATTGGATTAATGTCAGGTGAGTTTGGGGGCCAAGACATGACTTGAAAGTCACTGGAATGTTCCTCGAACCAATCCATGACGATTCGACTTTTATGACATGGTGCATTATCCTGTTGGTACACGCCATCCCCCGCAGGAAACACTGTTTCCATGAATGGGTGAACCTGGTCTGCAACCATGTTCACGTACCTTCCAGACGCCAAGGATTGTTCTATGGGGATTATGGGTCCTAATGTGCTCCATGAAAACATTGCCCACACCATAATACCCCCACCACCGGCTTTCTCCGTCCAACTGTGCATCCGGGAGCAAGGGATTCATTTGGAAATCGGCGTATTCTCACACGCCCGTCGAGGTGATGGACCAAAAAACGTGATTCGTCGGACCATGCAACCTTCTTCCATTCCTCTGGTGTCCAATCCCGATGTTTCTTGGCCCATAGCAGACGCATTTGGCGATGACGTTCCGTTAGTGCAGGAACATGCTTCGGCCTCCGGCAGCGTAGGCCCATACGCAGCAATGTACGCTGCACAGTGTGTTGAGAAACACTGTATGGGTCACCACTGTTATAGCCGGTGGTGATTTCGGCTGTTGTAGCCCTTCAGTCACGGCGAACAATGCTTAGCAATCTCCGCTCTCCTCTGGAATCAATGCGCCGTGGACGACGCACTTTTGGCCGGCGACTTGCCGTTTCACCATCCCTGCACCACCTTTGATATGTGCTCACAACAACTGCACGTGAACAGCCCACTAAACGCACCGTTTCTGATATTGATGTTCCAAGTCTCCGAGCTATAACGATACTATATTCGTCATTCTTTGACTGATATCCTTTGACTGACCTTTATCTGATAAATCCGCCGCTTTTATCATTATGTGGCTAATCGCACTATGTTTAGAAAGACACCGCATACCCATTTTATATACTCCAATATCAACCATGCACGTGCAGTGGTTCTGCTCCTGGGCTAGCCCATTCTCATAGATGGAGGGTGGTCATAATGTAATGGCTCTTCGGTGTATATAGTATATGAAAGCATCATAGTCACTAATTCTGCCTTCCTCTATTTCTATAAGTCCCTTCTTACACTCATTTCTCTAAATGAACAAAAA
>JAPMOQ010017196.1:0-30891 GCA_026543055.1 Argiope trifasciata | reverse complement strand
GAGAAAGTCAAACACTACGCTGCTATATTTAAAGTCTATTCCTCCATAATCTTTTCTTCAAAAAATTATCTACACTATATATTTTTTCTCATATGCAATCACCATTTACGTTACTCTTTCCCGCCAGAACTACACTTATTTATCCAGCAACTACCACAAAGACTATTTGAGTAAACATCCAATGCATTCAGTCCCACTATCCTAACACTAACTCGCAATAATAATAATAATAAATTCCTTTTTGAGGCCAAGGAAAAAAGCGATTAAATTAAGGTATCTGACTACATTAAAAATACTGGCTGTCGAACACACTGGAGGATTTGTATCGTTATTATTACTTCTTGTATTTCAGAGTTTTCTCTTCTTAAAACAGTTTATGTTTTCTAAGAAAAGAAAGGCTCAACCTATCATCCAGGGGAATTTTAAACAAAGAGTATTTTTCAGCTAAAATTTGTCTTTAAATTCAATTTCTCAAAGTTTTACTGTTCATAAAATTTCTGTACCGTTCACATGATAAGTCAAAACCTTATCAAGGGTATTTACATACAAGTTTCGGAGTGGATTTTAAACAATAGGGGCAAGGAAATGAACCAAAAGTTTTGTTGTTGATGAAATGTTTTTTTTTTTTTCATTTATAGGTGTTTCTAGAAAAATTAAGTTGCGAATGGATGGAAAAAAATGCATATATGCGTATATTTTTACCTCTTCTGTGCATCTCAGAATATTTCTTAGCTTTTGGTTCCTTTCATTCATCATTCCATTCTATATCTTGTGTGGAAAGAAAAATAGGATTTCTGCATCACAATTTTGTATAGAATGTTAACTGTTTTAGCTACATTTCATTAAAATTTACTACACATATTCCTGTTTCTCAAAATATATTATGTTTTTAATTTTTTTTTTTGTATTTATAGTATTTTTATTACAATTGACGACACGTCTAAAAACCATAATTTTAAATAGTTTTTTAAAAAATCGAATTTTCAATTTTTTTTTTTTTTTTTTAATGTGGTCGGACACCTTAATCGTACTGATAAACCTTTCGAGACTCCGGTTTTCTCGCAACAATGATTAAAAGCAACATGAACCATCGGAATAATAAGGGAAACTGTTGAATGAGTCTTGTTGCAGGAACATGCGAGCTTCGGCGATAATAAACACGTAACACGTTTAGAAACTACGCCATTGACGAAGCTAAAACAAAGAGCCGATGAAAGACATGATTCCAATCTTCAATCATCCGACTCTAAAGACAAGGGAATTAAAGGCGACGGATCCGATGGGAGAAGAATTTTCTGACAACGTGTCAACCCCATTCCAGCCTGGTTTCAGGGAGGGAAATTGCTTAGAAGACGAATAAGATAGCACATAAATTCCAGACTGTGATAGGGGGTCTTTCAAAATCGATTGAAGCTAAAGAAAGTTTATTGTTAAAGAAGTATATTTTTGACAATGTATTTTTGCGAAAATGACATTTCAACTATCCAAATACAAATAATATGGCAAATAAAGGATTTCCCAAATTAATTTATTGAATACTAGTGCCTTTCACGATCCGTTGCTTCACAAATCTTAATATTTATTAAATATTTTAGGCTTGTCCTATCTTAATAGCTTATTCATCAAAATATTTTAAAGTTTCAAATTTTGATAGACATATGATTCATTCGTAATATTTTAAAGGCTTTCAACCATAACGTAATATGTATGCCTCTAATTTTCTATTAGCCCCGGTACAATTTATTTTTTAAATTAAAGTGGACTGGATTAAATTGCATTCATATAATAATATTGTTTACTTAAAGCAATTTTTTATGATATAATTGTTGAAAGTAGAGTCACTGAGCATTTAAACATTATGGGAACTAAAGAGATATTTCTTATTTTATGTAATATCTCAAGAATATATCAACAAAAAATTCATTAAAAAAATTAGCTTTGTTTAACTTACTTGTAGTAACATGATAAATATTATTTTGTCTTATTTACGATGTTTTTTGCAAAAAAAAGTTGAAACATAAATAGTTTCTTAATGCATATGATACAAGGTTTCAATTGTGTAAGAAAAAATCATCACGAAGTTGTAATGCAAATTAATATTTACTTTTATGTCATCCATAGAAACAAATGATCAATAAGTGAATTCTTCTTCTTGCACTCAGTTGTGAATGACTGAAACTTCACATTTATTTGCACAAAATTCTTAATTTTAAAAAAATGTATTGAATTCGATTATTTTTTATATTCCAGTATAATAATTAATTGATTTTATATTATATATTATTTACTTGTAGTCAATACAGAAATTTTTTTTTCAAATTTTTCATAATTAGTTAAGTTTTAAGGGAATTTATATTTGGTCGGCAATATCTAACAATCTAGATCATAAATAATATAAAATATATATCAATAATGTAAGAAAATAAATAAGAACTGCATTTAAAAATCATATTACTTGTTTTAAAAAAATGGTCAAATAAAGCATTAATTGTGTTATTTATAAAATTTTTCAGATACTATTCACTATAGCATTTTTTAGGCAATGAAGTATAGTTTATTCAGAAACCAATAGTTGTGTAAAAATACTTCTCTAAATAATAGAATAGATATATAATTAAAAAAAACTGTTATATTTAAGTCAAAAATTTCAATGTAATATTTTGAAATTTATTTAAAAAATTATTAATGTTTATCTTTTATTTTTTTTTCAAAGCTAATATGCGCCACCTTCTGTATCATTTTGTAATAACTCTTTTTAAATTAGTTGAATTTAGCCCAGAATCGACAATTTGTATCAATTAAGCAAACAATATTTGAAATTGTTTCGTTTTTTTTTTAAAAAAAGTGTTGCGCCAGATAAGCAATACCACTGCAATTTCCAAGGGGAATACTACAACAGCAGACGACAGATAATTCGAAAGCTATACAGCAAAAGCCGACTCCTAAATAAAACTGCATTAGCAGACGATAGATATTTCAAAATCTATTATGTGAAAGCTGAGTCCAAAATAGTAAAGGATAAATCCCCAAATTGTTGCCCACGCATTTGAGGCTTACTATTTACTGCTTTCTCGTTTTGAGGCACCAACATCCACAATCGGAAGGAGCATAATGTTATCACACGATAAAAAAGTAATTGAATCTAAAAGTTAAGGTTATTATTGTAAAATCAATATGAAATATGCCTGTTTAACTAATTTCATTTTCAAACTAATATAACTTTTTATCCCTTTATAATTAATAATAATTGATTGATAATCGTCTATTTCTTGCCTTCGCATTTTGTGGCTTCAACAATTCGTTACCTTCACGTTTTGAGGCTCTAAAATCCTCAAGCGAAAGCTCTCTCCCGTTCTCACACGATAAAAAAGAACAGAGCAAGAGGTCCACTCTTATTTCCTCAGCGGGCAGATGTTCTTAGCGCGGAAGTTGAAGGAAAAGATCTCCAAGCGCCGAATGGGAACCGCTAAGAATTAAATCTTTGATTAAGCTAAACCGAAACGAAGAAAGAATTGAAGAATTTGCTGAAAAAAGGAAGTAGTTTTAATGATCCAACTTTGTAGAAAACCGTGAAAAACGTTTGAAAATTCTAAAAGCCAAACTACCGAAATATCACAGCTGTTCTGCAATATTATATAGTTTTAAGTATTATTTTATGTATTAAACAGTATCGCAAATACAGATCAATATCAAAAAATATTACACAATGCTTTTGTGCTATTAGTGTCTGTGAAAATTTTCCGTTTGATCAATCTTAATTGTTCTGGCATATTATGAAAGTATTTCACTCAAAACAGTATTTTACACATGACATGAAACATGTTTGAATGTTGGAGCTACCTTTTTATTGCCACTAAACAGATATTCTATTTTCCTCCATGGAAAATATTCCACAGTTAAAATGCAAGTTTACTATAATAGCCTTTTATTTAAAATAAACTTACAAAAAATAAACAAAATGTACATACAACTTGGCTTTGAAAATTAAAAATTATGCTCCCATTTCCCATCTTTCACCCCCTCTGTAAAGGTCACTGTTGCGGAATATATATAGATGGCGTTCTTACCTGTTGTTTACTTCCTGTTTGCAAACATCCACCCCCGTGGAAGGGGACGCGTGGGCGGTAGTGGAATTTACGCTTTCGAAGGAATGATCAATGGTGAAAAATAGTGGTAGCACCAGGAGCTACCTCTATGTTGCAACAAACTAATGAGACAAACAGCTCCATCGCTTAATTTAACTCGAGAACTAACGATTAGAGCTACTCTTTTTTTTTTTAAACTAAACGCACAGTTTTTTTTTTTTTTTTTTTTTTACTACGTGATAGTGAATGTGACTCCAAATTCAATTAAGTTGTAGCTACGTCCTTATGCTGCAACCCCTTTAATTGCTTTTTGCCTTCTAGTGTCCTACTAACTTGAAATAGGTAAATTCACAGTGAGTGAATTTCGATGCTTTTGTTTATGTATTTGATGCGCCGTTCTATCCTATGTTCGTTTTTCATTTTTGGATACATTTTCATCTTTTCTTTGTATTTTATTTGCTATGCAAAAATTCGTAAACGAAATGTAAACAGATTAAAAATAAATTCAGCTATTGACCAATAAGGGCAAACTACTTCAATAGAAAGTGTCGGTCAAGCTAATTGCACAAATAAATGCATACGTCAGTGTGTCTGTATTTAATCAATTTGCAACTTAAAATCGTTAGAAGTCCTTTTAAATATGGAAATGCACCTATCCCTACAACTTTACAAATAGAAAAATGATTATTTTGTACAAGTAGATAAATGTAACTGAATCCATAAATTAACGCATTGTTACAACATTGTTGCATCAGAAATCCCAAAGTTTGACAACAAAATTGACTGCCATTGGATAACTTGGATTACGAATTTGAGGACACAATATGTCATTCTCGAAACGCCGAGATTGTTCACGATCCTCCCATTAGGAACTGAGATACGCCTTGATTGCCTCAAAAGCTTTTATCCCCGACTTTCGGAAATCATAAAAAGACGGCACTCTGAAATTGTAGTAGTCTTGGGTAGTCATCACGAATAGAGTAGTGGTGAATTGATATATCATTCTTATGTAAAGTAGTGAGTCAGCACCTAAAGCGAGAAGAGACAGAGGAGTATTTCAACATCTTGAGAGACTATATAGTGATACTCCAAGAATCCCCACTCCTGTCGAAAACGTTTGAACACTTTGTGTGCTGTCGACATTGTCACTACCGGATTACTACTTGTAGATTACTCTCTGCCGCTATATATTGTACTGTGTTCGGTTCGACTGTATATGTTTGTAGTCTTTGTGTTGTCATATCTTCTTGTAATTAAACATCACCGTTGTTTTTCTACTAAAGAATTGCTCCTTGTATTTATTCTCACATCCTGCACTCACTATTCCGTAACAGTATGCCTAAAAACCATTAAAACACTTTTCTAAATGTCCACTTCTTCAATATTTTGTCATCAACTTTGCTGGGATCAAATAATTTTCTAGTTTAGTTTGCTAAGTTATTATTTCAGTTGATTTTGTGAAATATTTTGAATATATATATCCAGGCAATCTATGAAACTAAATACAGTATAAAGTTTGATGCATTTAAGGAAATAATTTCTTCTAGAATTTTTTTAAATAAGCATTCAGCATATGATGGTATTTTGATGATAAATTTCTGTATTAAGGAAGCAATATTTTCCTCTGGAATTTTTCAAGGAAACCTTTTGAAACTCATATTTCAGGAATTCCTAAAAGATCAGGCTTCATTTAAATGACCTGAATCAGTGCACAAGTTGTAAAAGATGAACAAAAATTTTATTTTCCTTTTAAGGTATCCGATAACGTGGAAAAGATCCATTTTCAACCAAAATTACATTACAAAAATTATTTCCTCAGATAAACCAGTCTTTGAGCTATCCAAAAAGGATTTTCTTTTATATCACCTTAATAAGATATTGTTAATTTAGTAATGATAGGTAAATCGGAAGTTGACATTTAAGTAACCGGAAGTACCGATTTAAAGAGCCAAAAGTATGCTAAAAATATGCAGCTGACTACCCCGCCGCCACGGAAAGTAGCAGTATCGACAGGATGAATTTAGAGCCCATTATTTTAAAAATTACAAAATTAATTTACTGAAAATACCATGATAAATCTTTGTCTAGTTTTAAAATTTGTATTTATTATTAAAAAAAATGATTGTAGTTCGTTCTCTAGAAAAGGTTATGTAGTTTATTTTGATATAAGCTTTTTTCGAAGAGAGTAATACATTTTGGAGGAGCCAATTTAAAGTATTTAATAAGTTGTAATGTTTATTTCAAGTATGAACTTCCTATTACTAATTTTCCATATTTTTAACTCAGAAATGTGGTTTAAGTATGTCTACACTAATATTGTTTTTCTAAAACAATGCTCAGAATGGGTTTGGATACCTTAACAGAAAATTTAAATCAAGACAGTAAAAAATGGAAAAGAAAGAAAATTATATATTAATAGATAAAAATGTGTTATATTGATAGAGGAAAATAATCTCAACTAATAAATGAAATACTATTTCACTGATATCTGCTTAAGTCTTTCAATCAATCCATTTAATGATTAAGACACTAATTTATTAAGATCAAATAAAGTGCAATTCATCGGGAGTTTATTCAATAAAGAGTAAACGCAATAAAGAAACAATGTAAATAACTGATCAATCTAACTTTAAGATGATTACTCATATTTATTAAATTTTTGTGAGGAAATTGTTATTATCACTTTGTATTAAAAATTCAAATCTGATGTAAAATAATTTGAATAATATTATGTTTTAAAGTCATATTTACTTGAAAAGTGTTTAATTAAATTTTTTTCTAAAACTGACTTACTCAAAAGTTGATATAATGCAAGAAGACGTTTCTCAAACTAATTATGAGTTTGGTAACACTTTTATTCCCAAGTGTATGCTAGCATTTCATTTCAGTAGAAATATTTAATAGAATTCTCAAGGATCATAAGCCTCTCTGAATATTATTAGTACAAAGTAGTCCCTTTCGACCCATCATTTAACAAAAGGGTAATGTAGCTGACTGTGGACTGCGTTATATTCCAGGATCTCGGAATCAATTCCTAATTTCTGACTAATAAAATACGATCAATATTTAAATAGATCTGCGTGAAATAATTCGAGCTATGAACGCTAGTAGAATGTAAAAGCACAAGAGTCGTGTATGTAGTTTTACAGTGATAATGAATGATAAATAAAGTTTAGAGCATTTAACAGTAAAGGAAATTTAAAATAGAACATAGTACAGAGATTAATGCGAAGTGAAAATTCAATTAAAATTAGATAAAATATTTGAAAAGGATTTAAATATTCAATTTAAAGCATACTGATATTTTAAAAATCTGACTAAATTACCGTAATCTTGTTTTTAGCATGAATTTAAAACTGATTTTCAACACATTATTTCAACTGGCAGATCTCGTAATCAAGACTTTTTATGGAATATAGACGTTTTTTGACTTTGGACCTTTATAAACATGACAACAACACATTATTTTGATTCATGTTCGCAATAGAAAGATATTTTCCTATTCCTCAACTCTGAATCTCGAAACCTTGTTTTAGAAATGTTACATATGTAAAAGGCGGTGTTTGAGTAAAAGAATTAAATGCAGTGGAACCTCAGATGGAATCCATAATATATAAGTGTTGATGTCGTTTGATATGTTTATTGAATATTATTTATTTAATGTCTGAATTAAACGATGTTGTTGCTTTTGCTAATCCCCATGGCCTGAGGCAGAGCAAATCCAACAATCCATTGACAAGAAGACACTCAAAAACGAAGAAGGGAGAAAGATTAGTTTCTTCCCCAAATAGTCCTAAATTGTGTAGAATTTATTCATCAAAAGCCTTATATTGCCGATTTGGATTTGAATTTCAATCTTTCAAAAGCCAGATATGGCAATGATACCCCAGACGTATGCTGATGTTGGCGGCATTTCTGGGAAAGAAGAGTAAGAATTTTCACCCTGAGGAAAGACAAGCATTTAAGGTGACCTCTGGCAAGGCGCGGCAGACTGGTATTGGTTTTTCTCTCACCAGGAAGAATGAAGAACTGACTCACTTATTGGTCCTACACCAATCATGAGCATCGGGTAGGCATCCAGTTCTTTTTGTTTAGGAATGTCTACCGAACGAAGAGTTCTAAGCATGTGATATCAGCAGAAGATGGAGTCGCTGGAATGCTTCCTTTCTTTGCAAGCCTGTCTGATATTTCCTTACAGAGTAGATCCACTAAAAACGAATACCACGCTGGAGTGAAATCAGCCCCATGAATCGGTTGAAATAAATGCACCAGCAGGCATTACCCCATAATAAAATGACACTTAATATAGCTTCCATTATAAACTGAACAGTTTGGAGAAGTGATTTTGGGATCAATAAAATCGCTTAAAACATTAAAATTCCTTCCTCTGTTTCTTTTATCTTTTTTTACCCTTTAAAAGTAGTTCTTAAGAAATGCAAGTCTATACTAATGTCAACTAAAGAGACTCAACGAACAATGCAAGATAAAAACTTAAAATACACCTTTTGTTGCAAAATAATTTGTTGTCCCAATACTAACTCTAAAGAAGAGAATAAATGAGTACAATTCACCAATTCAATGAGGTCATGAAAGAGCATTTTGGGGAGAAATTCAGTAAATAAGAAAATAAATATTCATACTGTGTTGGTCATTTTTTCTGGTGTCCTTTTTTCCCTGAAGTTTAAAACTATTTCCCAAACTGTGTTTCGGATGGATCTAAAATCTCCAACATTATTTATTTCTTGTGTAAAATGCTCATAACAGTATAAGAAGAGTCTTTCGATAAATGTTCGCATATATATGTGGGGTATCGTGGTGGCCAAGCAATAATAAGTCCAGATGACATTTTAAAATTCAATGGATGACAATGAAAGGTTAATGGTGAACAAATGATGATTATATATATATATATATATATATATATATATCAGACACAACGGAAATGATTTCAAAGTCTTAAGAAGTTTAACAATCCCGATACTGTTCCAAAAGTCTCCACAAGTCACGTCTCTGATATTAAGAATTTCTTTATTTAATTAATTATAAGAAGAAGAAAATGCACCCTGTCACCTTTAACTTAATTTCTTATCTAAGGTGATTTCATCCCAAGCTAAAGAATTGCAGGCGGAACAAGCGACTTCCAAGCTGAGATTAAATCACTTTTTAATGGATCAGACTGAAAAAGGGAAAAAAAGAATAGAAAAAGATAGAGCATGATTTGAGCTGAAAAATGAAAAAAAGGATCCCTTATCTCTTTTAATAGTTAAACAGAACTGTTCTAATCGATTCATCTGTGTTGAAGTGAAAAGTATTTCAGCTCGGAAAAAAAGGATTCTGCATAGTTTAGTAGATGAAAGAATTTTCCTCGGTATAATTCATGCAATTGATATCTTAGATGTTTCTTTTTTAAAGTAAATTTTCTTAATATCTTTCCTGAAATTACCTGCAGAAAGATGAATTCTGCTGAAATCTATCGACTTATTTATTTTCACTGGTATTTGTATATTAAGATTCCATTATATCATAAGAATATTTAAAATTTTAAATAATAAAAATATTTCGTAATTTTGACTTATTACTCGCGATTATTTCGAATTTAAACCTCAGTATTTAAAAAGCAAATATTCAAAATAATAAAAAGTGAAACGGTTTGTTATTTTATCCAGATGAATGCAACAATAAGGCTTAAATTCACATTTTAAGCCCATCAAATTGCATAAATTAATGAATTTTTAGGATTTCTGGAAATAATGTAACATTCGAAATTGAACCACTATATGACATTTGTATGAGACAAATAATGAAAAGTTCAGGAATTTACCTTATCGAATACATAATTTTGTGATTCAATAGGGTATTGCTTAAAGAAGATAATTTCCAAAATCTCAGCATTTTTTTAAATTCATTCTATTAGTTCCCTTTCTCCCTACATATATACATATAATTCACCAAATGGTCGCCAAGAACTGAGATTACTGACGCGACACCTGACCGTAAATAATATAAAATCTATATAAATAATATAAGAAAATAAGCAGGAATTGAAATAAAAAAAAACAACTTTATTTATTTTTTAGTCAAATAGATCATCAAGATGAGAAAATGTTAAGCTTTGGTAGGGTTTTAATATAGTGATATTTCTTGGTAATAAAATTCAATGTATTCTGATGAAGTATGTAAAATGATTGTAAGATAAGTTGATATACTTAAAAATGTAATTAATAAACAAAATACATTTTGCCCATTTAAAATTTACTTATGGTAACAGTGTCTGATAATCATATTGTTCACCTAAGTTCTTGATTTCTACTATGTTAAATTATTAATATAGGGTGCGCTTTTTGAAATTTATCTCGCTCTGTAAAACAAATGAAAATTAGGAATTCAATCAAATCAATTTATTGCATACATTTAGAGCAAGTCAGAAAAATGTGCATATATTTAGAAATAAAAGCGTAAGTGAACTATTATGGAGTCAAAAACATTCATTTGAATGTTTTGATAGCTGAATTTGAAATTCAACATTATATTTAAAAACTATGTTTTGGAATTTAAAAAAAATATTAAACGTAAAAATTAAGTGAAAAATTGTACGAAGTTGGAATTGATGTTATTAAGGTATCCGTCAAATATATTTTGAAAAATAGGAAAAAGTGTGGTAAATTTTAATGATATTTAACCAAAACGGTTAACCCGCTTAATAAAAATGTAATGCTGCAATCCTATATTTCTTTGTACACAAGTTATAGAATATAATGATGAATGAAATGAACCAAAAGTCAAGATTAGTCTTGAGATACAAAGATGCTATGGGTAAAAATATATGTATATATGATTTTTGTTATATTAACTTACAGCTTAATTTTTCAAAGAACAGCTATAAATGAAAAAATATTTAACCTAAATATATATTTGTTAAAACACACGCTGAAATTTTTATGTCAATACCTACCTCTATTAGGTTTTGAGATATCATGTTAACGGTGAAGACCTTTTATGAAAATTAAGGATTTGAGAAAATTGCAACTAAAGACAAATTTTAGCTGAAAAATAGGTGACCCTAAATGATAGGCCAATTTTTTTTTTTTTTTTTTTTTTTTAGAAAAGTGAAACTGTTTTGGAAAGAGAAAAATCTGACCTACACGAAATAAAAATATAAAAAAATTCACGAATGTATTTAATGAACAGTGTTTTTAACGTAGTCGGATAAGTTAAAATGATTACACGAATAGCATTTGCTATGGAAGAAAAGAACAACAATATTCATTGTCAAGTCACTGCGTTTACCCATCTAACGACAGCTAAGCCTATTTTTCACACACGATTAAGTTTTCGGTTTTAAGCCTATTTCTTGATTTGGTTTATGTTCTTTCACTCTGACTGAACGGAATTTTTGGTGACACGGCGAAACTATCCACAGTATATCTAATAGCGTCCTCATGCTCTGTTACTTTGCTCAGCTAAGGACTTAATTCAATCCTACTACGAAAACGCTCAATGAAATAATGAAATTTGTATCATGGTTTTTAGCATGTGATTGTTGTTACTTGATAATAAGTAATACCAACAATTTCTGTACCAAGTACGTTAGCGTCACAGAAATTTAACATCCACAATAATGATTTATTTGCCTTCTCATTATGATGTATAAAATGGTAAAACCTTTCATTACCTTCCTTTTTTAAATCTATCTATTTTCGTTTACAAAAATTAAAATGGCATCTTTTTTAATAATCTGAAGTCTACATTATTGAAATTGTCATTGGCTAAACGTCAGCCTTGCACCAAAAGAATGTTCCAATAAAAAATATCATGCTGGCATTGGGTCAACAGGGAAGTTTATTTTAATATATTTTATTGTTCTAGTATATGCATTTCCCACATAAATTATTTGATTTCCTTCATTCCTAAATTCATTCACAAATTTTTGCATAATTTAAGGTATCCGACTAACTCCGAAGAAATTTTTTGAAAAATTGAATTTTTAAAAACAATTTTAAATTATAGTATTAGATGTATTGCTAACTATAATATAAAATACCATAAACGCAATTAAATCATTTTACAATATAATACATTTTGTTAAATAAGAAAATGTGTAGTAAATTTGAATGAAATTGCACTCAAATGGTCAACACTCTACACATAATTGTCAAGCAGCAATCGTCTTTTTTTTTGTACACAAGTTATAGAATATAATGATGAATGAAATGAAACAAAATCTAAGAAAATACTTGAGATGCGAAGAAGTTATGGATAAAAATATACGTATATATATGCATTTTTTTCCATAAATTCGCAACTTCATTTCTCTGAAAACCCCAATGAAAGAAAAAGTATTTAACCAACACTAAAACTTTCGGTGTATTTCATTGACCATATTATTTCAAACACACGCTGAACTTTGTATATAAATACCTCTCATAGTTTTTGAGATATCATGCTAACGGTGGAGAGTTTGTATGAAAATTAAAGTTTTGAGAAAATTGTATATAAACGCCATAGTTAGCTGAAAAATATGCCACTCTAGATGAGAAGCAAGGCTTTTGTTTTCCTAAAAAAGATAAACCGTTTTGGAAAGAGGAAAATCTTAACTAGAAGAAATAACAGTTTAAAAACATTTGCCAATGTGGTAGCTAACCAGTGTTTTTAACGTAGTCGGATACCTTAAATTTGACTAACAGATTTGAAAATTCAACATCGTGATTATCTTAATTTTAAAACAGAAAAGTATTTTCTTCCTATGTAGGGTAACGTAATCTAGAAAAGAAATTTTCTGCAGTGACAATAGGGTCATACAATTAGATACGTCTTGTAAATAAATGCCCCACAGAGAACAAAGCAGGTTTACTGTAAACGCATAAAATATTTCTGTTCTTGAACCATCTCCCCTTACCAACATCAAGATATGTCACTGAAAAGAAAATTTCGCGATTAGTTCGGCGGTAAATAAGAAATAAAAAGTTCAAAATCACGATATTAAGTCGAATAATAAATGATATTAACTGTAAATAAATGCTAAATCCATTGAGCTCGTTAAAGCTTGTTTAAATAAGAAATTGTCGACAGTTTGATTGGAACTCCGCTAAAAATATTTTTAAAACATACGTTTGAATAGCAATGATAAGCTGATAGGTCAATGTTTGATGCATTTCGTTTTTATTCTTTTGAAAAGCAGCTAACCGTTTATTTAACCTCATTTTGTTAAATCATTTCTTTTCTCTGTTTAAAATGTATTAATATATTTGGTAGGTTATTTTACTTTCCAGTGCGACATTTTCAAGAAACATTTAATATCCATGGTATGAATCACGATTCAGTAGTTTATTTCTAAATAATTTACTTTTATTTAAGCAATTTTTAAATAATTTAAAAATATTTTTACAGATTTACGAAAATCCAGATTCGTTCTTTGTAGTGTGGTGAGAGAACAATGAACAGTCTTTTAGTAGAAAAAGAGTTTATTTACATGAATACAAGGCAGCACAAGGGCGACAAATATTTTCAGCCGAGACGAACACAGCAGCACACAGCAACAGTAGCGCACAAGTAGAATTCCGGCAGTAACAACTTTCACATTATACAAAGTGACCAGGCAGAATTCATCAGGAGAAGGGATCCTCCAAGCTTCACTCTATGGTCTCTCCAGACGGCTGAAACACTCATCTGTCTCTTCTCGCTTTAGCTGCCGACTCAATTCATGATGAATAAGTTCACGTCTCTTTTCTAGAGAGTATCAATCTTTTATAATCCCCGGGAGGCGGGTCTATAACGACGCATCTGGTCGGATATCGGTTACTATTGGATGGATCATGAAAATACACGAGAAATACATTCTGACGGCAAATTAAAAAAAAAATCACAGCCAAGTAGCTAAATGGTTGCCAAACTCTAGAATCACTTCACCAAGCCTCATTTCGCGACGACTCCGACCACAATTCGCCACCTACTCTTCGTACTTCAACTTCAACTTCAATAATATGGTTAACGGAGCACCGAGCCTCTGTGGTTGAGGCATGATCTCCGGTAAATGAAATGGATGTATAGCAGGCCTAGCAGTCCATAGCTAGCGTGATGTCGGAGAAAATTTCCGGAGCAGTCTGTTAAGTAGTCCTAGCAGCAATGTAGGTGGGAGGAGCATCGTGAAGCGTAAGCAGCTATTGGTTGTCTGGATGAGCGAGGAGGTGCAACATGGTTTGGGGAAATGCTGGTAGATAACTTAGTATTAAAACTGTAGGATGAATTTAACTAAGTTAAGGTTTAAAATTAAGACAACAGAAGAAAAATTTGAGGAATTAAATTAAAATATTCCGTGGTCTTTTAATTTTATGATCAGGAGAATATTTGGGAATAGAAAGAATGGCTTCATTGTCATGATTATCAATGCTAAGAAAGAATTTATCTGCAATCTTTTTAATGAATTTTTTGAGTGGAAGGTAATCAAGAGCTTTATACATGTTAGTATTTGGCATGAACCATTTACAATTACAAATTTTTCTGATTAGAAGATTTTGTTGGAGTTCAATAATTCTAAGATTAGATTTAGCAGCAAAACCCCAAGCCGGACAAGCATATGTTAATACCGGACCCAAATAGGCAGTGTAAATAAGTATTTTGTTTTCCCAAGACATTTTGGAGTTCCGAGAGATTAGGGGAAAGAACTTACGAGTTAGGTCTCGGAACTTATTTTTAATATAAATAAAGTGGAGTTTCCATGTTAATTTACTATCAAGGACAACACCTAGATACTTGCACTCCTTACTATTATTCGTAGCGAGAGTGTCGCCCTTTCATAGATCCTAGGAGGAGGGACTATCAGCGTATGAGCCAATCAGGGTGCGTCTGCACGTATCTCGGTTCCTACTGGATGCTTCGTGAAAATTCTCGAAGTTTCAAGCTTTATCCATTGTAAATCTGTCTTTCTCAAGATGACACTCTTCGTGGTGCGGCTCGTAGCAATATTCGTAACAAAATTAAAGGCTTGTACTAAATTTTATTTTGAGAAATATAAATTTTATACTATCTTTTGATACTTTAAGGCTTATCATTAATATATTCTTGAAATTCTAACTTTGGTATCAATATTTTAAACGAATTCAGTTTTTCAGCTCTTAAATCTGGCTAAGTTATGAAATTTCATAATTGCAAGTTAATCAGCCTCTGGGAAATCATTATCGGAGCGGTCTGTGGAGTGTTCTAATGTCGCTCGTTTTACAGGGAGGCTCATTCATACATTTTACAAATTAATCACATGAGAAGAATAACCATGGCCAAGCCGGGACTGCAACCCGGGACGCCCAGATCACGGGAAGACGCGCTACACTTAAAAAGGGAAAGAAGCCACCACACCTATTTAATTAATAGTTATAATGAGATTTCAAAAAATTAACCAATTTTTTTTATTCAAAACTTTTTTAATTTGAAATGTTGGAGCCACGAGAATTATTTACTAAATACTCAAATCTCTTTTTTTGTATAAAAATTAAAAATTTGTAATTTTAAAGAACATTTCTACGTAAAATACATTTTTTCTTTACTTCATGTTAATCATTTTCCTAAGTTAATGCGTCTATTACTGATGTATTAGAAACAAGCAGTTATACTCTGATCAGAGCTGCTTCATATAAAACAAAATTACTGAATCAATCATATAAGCATTTCAAATGCACAGGAACGTTTTTTTCTTATATTTCTATCTAATATCAAGTATCGATTTATCCTATTTCATACTGACGCAATTCTGAAATTCATACTTTTCTTGGCGCAATTTACAACGATAAATTGTTATTTTCTTGTCATTTAATTTCACAGTTTGAAAGCAGCATTAATAAAACAAATGATTTTTGTCATGCTTGCATAATGTACCCATACAGGTAACATTTTATTTATATCTTTTTGTGTGGTATATTTTATTGGAAAATACAATAATACTTCATTCAACATTTAAATATATATTCAAATGAAAAGTAGAAATAAGTTATATGGTAAAATTACAGCTATAATTGAAAATTCTCACAAACTATCTCCAACTAATAAACTTCAGCAAATGATTTTTTAAAATTTTAAAAATTTTCTTAGTAGAGGATATGCAGGTTTGTTGAACAAATGCAACATTTTATAATTAATCGGAACGATTTAACTTTTTAACATAAACTCTTTTTTGCCTTAAATAGATGACATTTTATTGTGATTATTTTAAGTTAATGACTGCTATTTCATTGGCTGATTATGTCTAAAAAATAGGGGATATTTTGAATGAATCTATGTTCCTGATTTCTATTTTTTGGGGATGCATACTTAGTGTATCTGGATAGACTACTTTACGTGGTTATTCTATGTGTGGCTAAACATGATATTTCTTATTCAAATTTAATTTTAAATGTTTATTAATTAATGCTGTCTAGAGTTTCCTGTCTCGAACAGAAGTAATAATTAATATTGTAAATTTATTGTTTTCGCACAAAGATTAAAATAATAAAATCTTATTTTAATGACATGAATATCATTTAAATCGAGTAACGATGGTAGAGTTTTGACTACAAAAATTTATTTACTGCTTGAGAAGAATGTATAACACAGAAAGTGTTTCAGGTTTATCGATTCTTTGACAAAAAAATATTTTTAATTATGAATAATTTACTTGAGATCGATCCCTTGTGCATTGAAGGGATCGATTTAAACAAATTATGGAAAGCCATACTCGAAATATATGAAACTGTGCCAGTTCTTTTTTTCGCGAAATTAAATCTTGCACTATTAAATTATCCCCTTAATACCTCTACTCATTTTATTACTTGAAAAAAGGAAAACGTTATTTAAAAAAAAAAAAAACATCACTAAAAATTTAGTGAAGAAAATAGATTCTCTTTGAAATATGTAGAACAGGATAAACGTCATTTTACGGATTTATAAATACCACATGCATTTAAATCAGGGATAACCAAGTTGGTAGGGCATTGGAATCGCATTCCTTAGGTCGTCAGTTCACTCCTGGTCTCCTGAAGACTCTACGTGTGTGTGGTGGCTGGCACAAGTACAAATCTATCGTGGTCAGAATGTGCTCCATATCTAGATTAATATCACATGGAGTACCGATTTAAATGTGATCCTTCTCTGATACAGGTCTAAATTGCGATCTGCGGATTAATGATTGAAGTCCGCCCTGTTAAAAGGGGTATGACGCTTGAGTAGTAGCACTCTTGGCTCTAGTTGGAATTAAAAAAAAAGACTTTAATCTAGCTTATATTACTAACAGATAACTGTCAGCGGAATGGGAAAGTCATAACACATAAAAAGGCAAAAGTCGGTTATCGCTCAGATATATTTAAAGAATGCTTAACTTGCTTTGTAATACATGAGAAAATAATATACACCTATCCCCCGATTTACACGGCACTCGGTTTACACGATTTCACTTTTACACGGTTTCACGGTTCACTTTTACACGTTTCTATATGTAAAATGAATTACATAAATATACCTTATATTTTTGTTATTTTATAAATAGACAGTTATTTTTATGTTTTTAAGATATATTTAGTTTTATTTTACGTTGAAATAAATGACTGAATTATGCATATTTTAGTTTGTTTTCGATTTACACGGTTTTACGTATAAGAATCAATGATTTCGATTTACACGGTTTTCTAAGGAACCTATCTTCAGTGTAAATCGGGGGATAGGTGTAATCCCAAAATATTTTTTATGTATCATTTCCTGTTGGTGTCATTCAGGTTACACTGACCCGAAAGTCAGCAAAGCTTGGCAGAAGAATTCATTGTCGAGGAAGCACAATGGGGAGAGCGATATCCATAAAAAACCCTATTTATTGAAATAAAAGCTCATTTGCTTGTTCTTGGAGCAAAAAACAATAGGTTGACTTTTAAAAGAAGTTACCTTCGCCAGACTGTGGAGAACCACCTTTAAAACAGATTCAAACTCCAATGTTTCAATATCAAAATTTGGCAAATCATCTTCAATTTGCTGTACAGCGGGTCAACCACAGAGTATGACACCTCTTCACTGATCTCTCTTAAAGATCTTTAACTTACACGTATTTATACGATTCGAGTTCACCCAATTTGCACAGTGCATACTGCCAAAAACAAATAACCTGAATTTGAAAGATCGTGTTCGAGTCCTGTTTATGGATTTTTTCTCGAGGTGATGGGTTGGATGGGGAAAAAACAACACAAGGACTGAATGAAAAGGTTCAGATCCAAATATCTTCTGCATAGATCTGACAAATATATGACGCCTGCATTACCCCTTCTTCCCATATAAACATTACAGACACAAGCACTCTGATTTTTCTTTTCAAAGACCCACCATATGCTTTGCCTTATAGCAAAAAACATTGAATTTTGATTTTTTTTCCATCAAAAAATTAAAATGGGTCCAGAACTACAATCTTAGTAATAAAAAAAAATACAAAACTTTACTTGTCATAGTTGTTGCATTTTTGAGGTATAGTATCTATATGCATACGAATGCAATGATTGACCTAGCTAGCGTACTGGCTTAGAAGTAGTGTGTTTTCCTAATGTTCTGGGCGTCCCGGTTCGGGCGTGGTTGTTATTTTGTGTTCTGTCAGTGAGCAGTGTGAATGTGCTCTCCTGTAAAAAGATGCTGTGCAAGCGAATGGGAGGCATGTATGTAGCTAAGTCGTACTCTTGGCCCAAATTTGTGCTACAGAAAAACAAGGGAAGCTATTTTAGGCTTAAAATCGCTCACAACGATCAGCGGGCTTGTTAATTACAAGTGTCATCAGAAACCAAAATAACATGATTAACCGATGAGCAATTAATAAGGATTTATATTTTTGATGCAAACATTGTATTTGAAATCTTAAATATGTTGCACTTTGCAGTTTGAAGTCACTTATTTTAAGATAGACAGTCTCCCTTGAATAAATATTATTAAAAAATGGATATAACTAAGCAAATTCGGTGTAAAGAAAACAAACAAAATTGCATTTGAAAGAATCCAAAACGGTTTTACAGTTGTGCTAACATGTAGATGCAATTCCAAGTCTATTTTTTCTCCACAGATTTGGATCGCTAAAATTAGCAAAATCTTGAATTTGAATTGTTTTGGTGATTGAAATATTTCACTAATCTTTAAAAATTTTTGGAATGCGGACTTGACTTTTTATATTATTGATTACAAGATCATAAATGACCTGAAACTATGTGCTTTCAATATACATTCACAAAATTTGAAAGTCATTTTTATTTTAATCTGTATATAATTACTTAATATTTTTAATAATAATGATTTATTTAAAAATAAATTTTATGCTTTATTAAATAACAATGGATAATTTATACAAGTAATTAATTTTATAATTTTGAATAACAATGACTTTCAAAAATATAAATCATTAAATAATAATTTGTAATAATATGTAATTTTACCTATTCTTTTCAGAAAAATAAAACTATTTATTTAAATTCAGAGGCGAAAGATTAAACGTAAAAGCTGTATTTCAGTTTTATAGAAATATATATAATTTTAGTTACATAAAGTTTTTTGAATATGAACTATTGGCTTTAATTTTCCTATAATCACTTTCTAAATCCTAATCAGCTTATAAAAGTACGCTTTCAATTTAAATTCGCTAAATGAAAAAGTTTATTTCTATTTTAAGCTGCACAGAATATTTTAATATTTTCATATATTTGAAGTTTTAATTTAGCAATAATAATTTTTATTCATTATTAAAGAATAATACATAATACATAAATAATAATATTTTTTAATTATAAATAATATTTAAATCTAAATAATTTTATAATTTACAATAATAATAATTTTTAATAACATAAATGATGAAATAACAATAATAATTTGCAATTTTACCTGCTCTCTTAAACAAAATAAAATTATTTATCTTAAAATTTATCAGTCAACAGATATAAAAAATAAGATAAAATTAAGACGCGAAAGATAAAATATAAAAATTATGTTTTAATATAAGAATCCTAGATTTGAAGATTAAATCTTCTGCGGTACAAACAAGCTAATGATAAAAATTGACGCTATATTTATTTATAAGTTACTTCTTATCATACAGCATGTAATACATATTTGCAAAATAAAATAAAAAATAAGAAAAAAAAAATATTTTTCACGGGAGAAACAAATAGTTTGAAGTATTTCTAATGCAGAAAAGAACACGGAACAGAAAGAAAAAATAAAGCAAAGATGCAACTTTACTAACGCATTTTTCCTTCTTCGTTATATTCTTTTCATAAGTGCTCAGCGTATCAGGACGATGGTGGGAATAAAGATTTGGAATGGTTGCTCCCTATCGCTCAACTATCCGGAGCGATAGAGATTACGTGCTTCGCTCATAGACTTTCATTCGATTTCATCGTTTTTGTTTGTTTTATGTCGTTTTTTTCAGCTGCTTATTCTTAGTGTTATCCCAAACTCGATGCCGAGAAATGAGTTTCATTGCAGAATTTCTATTCCATTTTTTTAAAATGTTACTCTTCCTTTGTAAATCACATTCCAAATTCCAGGAAAACCCCAGCCCTGCGGTAACTTATACACATTTTTGGACTTTATATATATATATATATATATATATATATATATATATATATTACCCAACTTTAAATTCTTAGGTTTTGTGTCGCCTCTTCAACCGTTATTTGAGGAGACCTAATTCGGTAGACGGTAAAAGAAGAATTTACTATCGAGATCGTTGAAATAGAATTATAAGAAAATCTTTGACTTTAAAAATATTTTTTTTATTTATTTACTTTCAACTTAAAATTCGAGATCCTTGTTGGTTTATAAAAATACGATTGGTTCTACAACGTATGTTATTGTAGAATATCATTTTTTCATAGAATGTTGATGCCGATAAAGAAAGTCGGTAAGCTTTGAAGATTATCATGTGATTTTAAAGTTTCAAATATCAGGATATGGAATGATTATTTGTATCTCTCTAATATGTGTGCTAAATAATAATCCCAGCAAAAAATTTATATTATGCTAGTGAGTGGATGAGTATGACATAATATGAGTAAAAAAATAGTGATATAAAAATTAATTACAAGTTCCCACATAAAACTGGAAGTAAGAAAAATCTCTGTAGAATTCCATAAGAAGTCAAGTATGAAAATTTCTTCATATAGTTTTTTTTTATCAACTCTTTGCACTCAACTCTTTGACTCTCATTCACCATTTAAGAGAGTGTATCATTTTCAGGTTTATATGTTTATTTTTCGCTTTTTATTGATAAAGATGTCTCTAAATAGCAGGAAGATGTTGAAAATAATACTAGAAAATGGAAATTAAAATAATGATATATTATACATACATTTATTTTACGAAGCAATGAACGAGTCCTTATCTTAAGGTATCCCACTACGGTCAAAGGAAACATTTTGAATAATTGTATTTTTTTAAAAAAAGGGTTTTTTAGATGCATTTTCAATTATAAACTCTATAAACGCAAAAACAAAATATTTGAAAACATTAATATATTTTGAGAAACAGGAAAGTTGGTAGTAAATTTCAATGGACTTTAACTAAAACGGTTAACATTCTACACAAAATGGTAACACAGCAATCCTATTTTTCTTTGTATAGAAGTTATAGAATATAATTATTAATCAAATAAACCAAAATCTAAGAAAGGTATCTTGATGCAAAGAAATTATAGGTAAAAATATACATATATTTGCTTTTTTTCCTATAATTTCGCAACAATTTTTGTAAATACACCCATAAACGTCAAAGCATTTCACCAGCAATAAAACTTTTAGATCATTTCATTGCAAAAATTATTTAAAGTTCACGCTGAAAATTTATTGTAAATACCTCTGTTGGTTTTTGAGATATCAAATTAAAGGTGAAGAATTTTATGAACATTAAAGTTTTGAGAAAATTAAACTTAATGACACATTTTAGCTAAAAAATATGTGACCCTGGATGATAGGCCGGTCTTACCTTTTCTCAGAAAAGCTAAACTGAGTCTGAACCACAAGAAATAATAGGAATTTTTTTTATATCCAATGTGGTCCAAAACCAATGTTTACGACGTAGTCGGATGCCTTAAGTGAATAAGTATGCATCAAATTACTTTTACAAGTGCAAAGAGTTAATATATAAGAAATATCCGTATAAAATAAGAAGCGATAAAGGTTAAACAAAATGTACTGTGAAGAATCTTAAGTTTCGAACCTCGAATACCAAATACCTTAACATGATCCTCTTCTTAACATTCCATTAGTCACGCATTATCTGACAGATACTTGATATTTACCTTTCCAATAACTAGATGGATTATTAATTAATAAGTTCTTTTTTAAAGAATGAAATATGTATGTAATATCAAAGAATTTGATTTGTTATTGATTCTTTCTACTTAAAACAGTGTTTTTATCACTAATATGTGCATATTTGAACAATACACACAAGCGTATTTCCCAGATGAAACGCCACCACATTTGTTGAAGAAAGGCACACGACTAACGGAGTGTTGATTTGATTTTACAAATATAGATATGACTGACTTGATTGCAAAAGTTATCGTTTCTTATGTTATATAGCTAACTATTTACAAATATAATAATAGTTTTAAAATTATATCATATAATTCAAAGTAATAAATAAAAATTCTTATTTTAAATTTTAAACCTTCCCTCCCCCCAAAAAATCCTCAGAAATGATAAGTGTAACATCAGTAATAGAACAGGAGTAAAAAAGGCAATAAATTTGTTTTGAGTTACAATTGAGGAATAAATAAAATTATTATAAAATGTATTTAATTTTTTCTCAAAAATAAAAAAAGTCTTTAAAATATTTTTTTTAAATAAAAAGAAAAATGTACTTTAAAGACTTTTTTTCAAAAAAAAAAAAAAAAAGAAAAGAAAAGAAAAAGAAAACAAAACAAATTTAAAATAGTTTTTTTTAAATAAATTTAAAAAAAAATGATCAGGAATTGCAATCATAGAGAATCCCCCCTTCCTAATAATAAAGTAGTATTAGATGGATATAATGAAACAAAACGCACAGAACTTATTGTGGGAACATTTCAATTAATATTAATTAATTTGAAATACCATCATATTTGTAATTTTCTTAGAAGGAATTAATACCAAGAAGAAATTTTATAACTCTAAACACAATGATATGCCATTGGATAAAGCATTGGATTCAATGAGGTATACATCATTTTGCAATATACTGATAAAGTTTTAGTACTGATAAACATCAGTAAAATTATAACTTCAGTCTAAAAGAATTATCATATTTCTGAATGAAGAAATATTTGATGAATTACATTTTATTAAGGTACCCGATTACATTCGAAAGAAAATTTTTGGAAAATTGCATTTTTTAGAAACTATTTATGATATACTGATGGAAAAAAAATCCCAACACCAAGAAAAAATTATTGTACAGTAATGAAATTTCAGGAATACATTTGTCTAGGTAACCTATTCAATTGATTAAAGTTTCAAGATCACAGGTAGAGCCATTGGCGAGAAGAGCCATTTCAAATGTGAAATGTTGGTACATTAATAACCGGTGTAACCGCCAGAATTTTAAATGCAAGCATTCAAACGTGCATGCATTGTGTCGTACAGGTGTCGGATATCAGTTTGTGAGATGGAGTTCCATGCCTGTTGCACTTGGGCAGTCAATGCAGGGACGATTAATGCTGGTTGAGGATGACGCTGGAGTTTTCGTCCAATGATATCCCATACGTGCTCGATTGGAGAAAGATCTGGTGATCTAGCAGGCCAAGGCAACATGCCGACACTCTGTAGAGCATGCTGGGTTAGAAAAGCAGTATGAGGGCGAGCGTTATCCTGTTGGAAAACACCCCCTTGAATGCTGTTCATAAATGGCAGCACAACAGGTTGTATCACTAGACTGACGTACAATTTTGCAGTCGGGGTGAGTGGGATAACCACGAGAGTGCTCCTGCTGTCACACAAAACTGCTCTCCAAACCAAAACTCCAGGAGTAGGCGCTGTGTGTATTGGCCGCAGACAGGTCACTAGCAGGCGTTCACCTGGCCTCCTTTTAACCAACAAACGGCTATCACTGCGACCAAGGCAGAACCGGCTTTCATCAGAAAACACAACAGATCTCCACTCCGTCCTCCAATGAGCTCTAGCTTGACACCACTCACGTCGCAAACGGCAATGGTTTGGAGTCAGTGGAATGCCCTGTACAGGGCGTCTGGCTCGGCGCTGTCCTTGAAGTAACCGATTTGTAACAGTTCGTTGTGTCACTGTGGTGCCAACTGCAGCTCGAATTTCAGCTGCAGACGCAGTACGATTAGCCACAGGCATTCGTCGAATACGACGGTCTTCCCTCTCAGCAGTACCACGTGGTCGCTCGGAACCTGGTCTTCTTGAGGCAGTACCTTCCCTTGACCACTGCCGACAATACTCATGCACAGTGGATATATTCCTGCCAAGTCTTTCAGCAACATCGCGGAAAGAAAACCCACCTTCTCGTAGCCCTACAACACGTCATCGTTCAAACTCACCGAGCTGTTGATAGTGGCTTCTTCGTCTTCTCAAAGGCATCCTTGACTAACATTAACCCTCTACGTCAAATCTCAACTGTAAATAACGATCACGATCCTTACAGCTTTTATTTAAAGCAAACCTCATTTGCATGTTCATAGTGTCGCTACTAGCGCCACACTTACGCGCGTAGCTCGAAATTTGAATCGACGTAATCTTTCAGATGTATAAAATGCATATCAAATTTTGTTTATCTAGCACAGCTCCTTCTTAGTGTTGGGATTTTTTTTCCATCAGTGTATTTAGATGTATTGTCTATTATGAAAACTTTAAATACAAAAAAATTATCTGAAAAGGTAATATGTTTTGAGAAGCAGGAACATGTGTAGTACATTTCAATGAAATTGAAAAAATATGGTGTAACACATTACATAAAATTGAAATGCAGCAGTCCTATTTGTGTTTGCACACAAGTTATAGAATATTAAGACGAATGAAATGAACCAAAAACTAAGAAGCATTTTTAGATGAAAAGAAGTTATTCGTAAAAATATGCATACGTATGCATTTTTTTCAATAAATTAAAAATTTTATTTTTCTGAAATCACCTGTAAATGAGAAAAGTTTTACACAAACAATCAAACTTTTGATTCATTTCATTGTCCATATTATTTAAAGCACAGGCTGAAATTTTAATGCAGATATCTCTATTAGTTTTTGAGAAATCATGTGAACGGTGGAGAGTTTTTATGAGCATTAAAATTAAAGTGAAAGACAAATTTTAGATTAAAAATATGTGACGATGAATTATAGGCCAGACGTCTTTTTTCCTAGAAAAAATAAGCTGTTTTGGAATAGAAAATGTCTAAACTACAAGAAATAACAATTTTTAAAAAAATTCGCCAATGTGACAGATAACCAGTGTTTTTAAAGTAGTCGGATGCCTTAAAACATTCAAACATACTACAAACTACTGTTCTATAAACAACCGTTTGTACAGAAAGACGAACAAAGGATTCGTATCTCATTGGCTCCTGATGATTTAGTTCTGTTCTTCATTGATTTCTTCAGGAAATCAAGTATCAGAAAAAGATGTCACTGGTATTTTATAAAGAAAGAAAGAAGAAGACTATTAGGATTGTTCATTTGTTTAATTCAGTTAGAGAAACTCAGTCTTATATAGCCTTTTACTTCCTGCCAGAACAAACTATTTTTCCAGCTATTTTTATTTTTCTCGAGTAACGCAACGTAAGAAAAACCCTCCGAATCCTTTTTTGACATCGTTCGTTGAATTTATTTTTGTTGAACTTCCTTATGAGCAGTCCTTTGTTGTGATTGTTGCAATGTGTTTCGAGGAGCACAAAAGATGAAGTTTCACAACTTTAAAAAGGCTTGGTAAATATCAGAATTTGTTTCTTGACATACTCTTCCATCTTTTTTTCCTGTAATCTATACTATTATGAATGTGAAGGTTTGTTTGGATGGATGTTTCTTACTCAATCATATCAGAACGGCTGAACGGAATTGAATTAAATTGAGCACAGACATAGATTATAGTCAGGAATAGAGCATTGGCTACTTTTTATGACGGTTCATTGAGTGGCTCATTTTTTTAATCATTAAAAACTAATCGTCGCACCAAAAAGCTGAGACCAAATCCCGCCAAATATAAGGAAGTCTGAAGTTTTTTCCCCCACAGAAAAGAGGGTAGGGTTAACTGAATTTCAACCGATTATTTCAAGCGATTCTGTTTATTTTCTTTGTGTCTGATATATTTAAAATCAAATGTTATTAATGAATCCATCTTTCGGATTCCTTTTGATGTCAGACATGTGCGTTACCACAACTAGCGTTGGAAGTTCGTACTTGATTAATGACAACTGGTTTTATAATAAAAGTTTAAAAATTTTGTTGTTTAGTACTGTTGTAGATATTTGCATCACGATCCACGAAGAAAATAAATTTGGCCGGACTTGATTTGCTACTTTGTTATATTTTGAATATACAATGTAAATAAATTGTTTTTACGTTTGTAGTGTGTGTTTGTTATTAAATTGTATTTATGCTATATATTTTTCGTACGTGCTTATACTTTTAAATGATTCTATTTTAGGTTAGAATTATTTTTTTGTCATTATTTCATAATTTTTCCGATATATACATCAAACTTTCCACTCGACCAGAGTCGCGGGTTATAGCAAGTACAATATATAATGGCTATAGAAGATTAATAATGAATCTTGATTAGTGGTTCCAAAAAAATTAGTAAAATTTGATTAATGAACGATTTAAACATTATACTTACTTTTATTTTCCTCTCATAAAATTGATAATGGATTAAATTTACCAACCAATAAATTAATACATTTTCCATGTTTTTTTAATGCAGTGAAATTCTTGCATTGTACAGTGTTCTATAAATCTAGTAAGATTCCCTTTCTGTTTCATATAATTTTAAAAATTCTGAATATTGAAAAAATGCATTTCATGGCAAAATTAAATACTTAATATTTAGTAGCAAATAATATTTTCATTTGAAATTAAGACAATTATTGAAAATAAATTATTGTTCAAAATTAATATAATAATTATTATTCATGAGGAAAGGAAATTCAAATCATATAAACATTTACGATGTGAGTGATTTAAAAAGAATACAACCAAACACTGCCGAAATTTTTTTTCACGATTTGTTTCGAAATTAATCACGAAAAAACTTTAAAATAATTAATTACATACAAAATGTGTTGATGTTGTCTTTTATTTCACGTGCCATTAGAAAACCCCGCTGTGAAGCAGACAACGATTTGAGCCAGTAGGGTAAGTCTTTTGATTTTTTTCAGTGGCGCCATCAAGTGCCAAGAGTAAAACTTTGCCCCTCACGAGTCACAACCCTTTTTATGGGGTAAATATTCATTCGTGCATTTTCATTCACTCAAACACATATCATAACTCTGAATCAGAGTAGGATTAACTCTTAAGCAGTGCCCCCAAAAGCATTACTCTCGACATGGATAACTTTGCGACCACGCCATAGTTATACGTGCATCAGTCACCACCACACAGGCTGAGTCTTCGGTTGGCATATTCGAAGCCGGAACCTAACGAACATGCCTTCAACACCTAATCAACCAGGCTATCCCGGCTTAAAATCTTAAAAGACTTATTCCATTTCGTTACGGAAGAATGGATGTCATACACAAACGGTATATCATAATACACAATGGATGATGATTAAAATGATTTAAATGAGGATTCAAATCATTCATAAGTATCAATGATAAAGCAGCACAATTATGTTTAAATATGATAATGATTGCTTGCCTCTTGTCCCCAAGCATCGCTACCATTGTCCGGCGAAAACAATGGTCAGACTATCTCTTTTTTAGAGGGAAAGCCTCATGCATATAAATTTCCCTTGAGTTGTAAGCCGGTTTCGGTACCATCATGCCGATAATAGGGAGTGCGTACCTTACAACGTATAATCAGCACATTTACTTCGTCTCTTCTGCAATCCGAAACAGTGGTGTGAGAGACAATATGACTGCCTTGGTATAAAGATAATTATTCGCTCACTTCATTCAAATTTCACTCCATTCCCATCACTACCAGATGTGAAATCAGCGTATTTACTTCGTGTCCCTTGCGATGTTACTCAGTGATGCGAGAGACAATGAGACTGCCTTGGTATCAAGATACTTTTTTGCTACCTTCCCATCAATACCAGACGTTATAAAATCGTCAATAACCAGTTGTTAGAGAATATTTTGCTCCCAACGTCTTATCCCTATGAAGACCCCCATCCTCTTCGAACACCATGAATGGGATTGCTCCCATTGGTACAAGCGATTATACATTTTCCTTATCATCGAATGCACATGAACGGCTTACACGGTCTTCATCACTGTCTATCCTCACAACGTACTAAGATATTTGAATATAATACATTTGCATTCAAATCCCAAACTTTAAAATTTTATTTAGATTAAAGTAATAATAGAACTTTTTTAAAATGCACTTCGCCATTTTGAACCGTGGTCAGATGATGAGGATGACAACTGAGCCCAAATTATCTCTCCGATGTTCCACACTATACCAGGTGAAAGGCGTTTGGCCTTCATGGATTTGGCGTGCACCTGAAACTTTCCGATTCCTAAGCCGAGACCTTACCATCAGAAGGCCGCAACCCCCATAAATGTTCTAAAAATCATTTTTGTCTCATAAACAAGAGGAATCAGAAAGAACTTATTGTTAAACGTTGTAACTCATTGCAGCAAACACATTTTCGTTGATAGATCTGTATAGATAAACTCTGAAAAATCGTTTCTCGATAATGATTCAGAATCACATGTGTCCAGATTACAGCAGAGCATTTTTTCGAAAACAACGAAATTTAATGAACAAAATTTTTACTATTTGTGAATTACTAAATACTAAAGTAGTTCACTCTTTTGATAAAACCTTATACAGTATAACTATCAGCCAACAGATGGAAAATTCTTAAATGTATTATATGCTTAATTCAGATTTAAGTCTATTTTTTACATTTTTCTTACTTTCCCAAACTCTCGGGAGGGCACCTCGAAATGATTATGAGATGTCTCTGGCATGGTGGTTACATCTCGCCCACCAGGTGGGTACACTAATAGATGGGGGCACTGGTCCGTCCATCGATGACGGGAAATACTTCCTACGGGGAGGGTTGTAGAGAGGCTGGTGATGGCCCTTAGGACTCAACCACAATTCCCATCAGTGTTGCTGTAGTGACGATCCGTTCATTCAGTCTTGCGAGGTTAAGCCGTGGGTCTTAGTGGCGGGTCGGAGGTCAGTGATATCACTTACTTTGCCGGCCAAATAATATAGATTTTCTATATCATTTTCTATTGCAAGATAACAAAAAAAGTTTTCGAAATTTTTCAAGTATAAATAATTCTTAGAATGTTTCAAA
Source organism: Argiope trifasciata (assembly GCA_026543055.1). Lineage (NCBI taxonomy): Eukaryota > Metazoa > Arthropoda > Arachnida > Araneae > Araneidae > Argiope > Argiope trifasciata. The sequence continues at coordinate 1,357 of JAPMOQ010017196.1, read as the reverse complement.
AAAAGATTGGACAAATCCTTTTGATTTCGATCAAGGAAAAAAAATAATGAAAAAATTTTCAGGGAAGATTTAATCATGAGGGCTTTTAGATGGGAAGATTCCCTAGGAACTGAAAAGAAATTACACTGTTTAAAATTTATCTGGGCCGTGGTAGCCTGGTTGATAGAGCGTCCGTCTCGCAACCGAAAGGTAACGAGTTTTGTTCTCGTCTCGGCCAAAGACCACCGCGTGGCTCGTGACTGTGGGGGCACGTTTAATATTCAAGTCCTGCAAGATCCCATAACATCTGGGGACACGGAATCAGGTCTCTGATTGGGATCTCAATTCTGACTTGCGGAGGGATGAATGAGTTGGACCGGCCCCTAAAAAGAGTCATGCCGTGTGTGTTTGAGCAAAGTCGTACTCTCACCTCAACGGTGCTCGTTCGCAATGAAATGCGTAGACATCTGACTTCCTTCGCAAGAGCTAAATCTCATTCGGCTTGGCATGACCAAGTGTCATCAGACCATTTTCAATTAATTTCTATTATATTCATTTATTGCAGTTCATAAGGGATATATTAGTCAATATAACAATAAATTCATAAGCATTCTTTGCTAATTATTGAGTCAAATTATGCTGGATAGGGCAATTACCTTTATTATTAAAATTATATAGAGTAAGTAGCAAATAATGCTAAATCTAGTTACATTCTTACATTAAACATAAGTTTAAGGAATCAATATATTAAGCCCAAGCTTAATATTTGTTACTCTACAATTTATAAAGTTATTTCTTGGGGAATTTTTTTATTTTATTTTTATTCCATAAATTCTTTTTTTAAATATTTTTGTAAACTTTTTCCATTAAAATATGCAAAAACTGAGATTTTTTTTTTTAAATTACATTCTTTAGTTTACACCCTCCCTATATATGCAGTGAAGAGACATTGAATTTTTTCATTTTAAATTTCTGTTTAATATATCACTGGAAAGCATAATGATTGTTTATTAGATGACGCGGATCAAATACACCCGCAATGCAGCTAGACAATAGAGGAAATGGGGAATAACCATGAATTGAATCATCCCTCGTCTAACATACCATAATTTGATAGGGAAAATATTTGTTTACAGTGCTTATATATTATTTTTCATAAGTATTTCTGAAACACTGAGAGGTTTTTACACGCACTTTTTAAGAAGCTTCTATTTCATTAAATAAGCAGAGAAAGTGGAATTGGATAAGGAAATAAGATATTTTTTTAGGGAGTTACCAGGGACTGAATTATGGTAAAACCTTGAAAATTATTTCGAATGAAAACTAAGAGTTATATATATATATATATATATATATATATATATATATATATATATAT
>JAPMOQ010017174.1:25546-37882 GCA_026543055.1 Argiope trifasciata | reverse complement strand
TATTCAACATTTGTTCCCACTTTTGTTGATAGATTTTATATCCATTCCCTCCCCCTTCACTTTCTCTTTCTGATGTCCCCCAACTCTTTTCTTTTCTCGCATTCGGGTTTTCGACGACTCAACGCAAAGTTTGTTTGAGAACGGTGGCATCAGTCACTCTAACCAGAGTGACTCAAGAATATGAGTGGTGGCTGAAAAAAAAATGGAAGTGGGATTTTCAGGTGAGAAAAAAATCGTTTGTTGCTCGCTTTGGAGAGGGTAGAGGGTAGATGGGGGACTTTTCTGCTCGCAAAGGTAGTTGTAGAAGGTAAATCGCTATTTTCATTTTCTAAAGTTTTCTGAAATTAAAAAATTTTGCTGACCTCAGAAGTACCTTTTCATTAAGTAAGATTTACGGGGAGAACGAAAATTTTGAAAAGTATGTTTGAATTGTTTTCAGGGAACACTACACAAAAAGCGTATAACTAATCGTTTGTTTCAGGAGCGTAAAATTACTCGTTTCGTTCAGAATGTGGTCCTGCGCTAAAAGAATGCTGTTGAAAAAAAGGAAAAAAAAAAAAAAGATAAAAAGAATAAATTGCAAAGAGTTTTGGGAGAAAATACCATTTTTTAAAGAAAATCACATTTAAAAATGTAGAATGAAAAGGAAATATCTTTCTGAAAAAAGAAATTGTTAGTATGTTGTTTCTATTATTAGAATTGCGTAGGAATGAAATTTAATTTAGAAACTAAATATAAAACATTCTTCAAATAAGAATTACTTATAAAAAGTGACCAAGAAATTGTTAAAAAAATATTGCCATTTTAATTTTTGGAGTTTCATTGATTAAAATTTAATTTAGATTTCTGAATCTGGCACAATTCTAATATGTTAGAAGAAGATTGCCATTTTCATTTTTTTTTAATTTCGTAGAGTTAAAAAAAATTAGATTTCTGAATGCGGAACATTTATAATATAAAATCTATTTATAAAAAATGACAAAATAATCGTTAAAAGAATATTGTCTTTCATCTTTAACTTGATAAAATTAAAATTTAATTTAGATTTCTAAATGTGGGGCATTCCTAAAATAAGAACTGCTCTTAAGAAAGATAAAGGAATTGTTAGAAAAATATTTCTATTTCCAATCCTTGATTATAATTTAAAAAAATTACTTTAAATTTATAACACTCAGACTGCGTAATTTTTAAATATATATATATATATATAATAAACTAATATTGTCATTTTCATTAATGGAAATTTTTTTATATTAATTACTCCACATTTTTTACAAAAAGCTTCCTCTTTTCCTCAGATATTCGATTCCAAATGTTTAAATTATTCTTTCATATTAACATATTCACATACTAACATAGCCGAAGGAAAGAAGCGAGGAAAGAAAAATTTATGACCTATCGTATGATGTTCAGCTTCATTTTGCATTTCATTTTAAATTATGCTTAACTATCTTCTTTCCCCACATTGAGCCTTCAGATGATTTTATTTACAACTGGAAAGAAAAAAAGAGGGGAAATTTCGAATTCTGTTCTCCTAACTTCTTCGTTTTACTTTCTTGAAATAAGGACACTTGACATTTTTATTCTTTCTAATTCTTCTCATTTTAAAAATCAGTGTCTGCAATTTGGAAAGTGAATTTAAAACATAAATAAACAAAAATGAATAAAAGACTTATTAAGTACAATGTAATTTTTTTGTAGTTTTGAAAATATTTTTATCGATAAAAATCGTTTGCAGTAATTAAAGCATTATTCAGCAATAATTTAAATGGTTTTCTTTTTGTTAACTTGTAGAAATATCGTTTGCTCTTCAAGCCTAGTGAAAAAATAAATAATTTTGATGCCACTATTTGCAAGATAAAGTCTTCTTTGTAAGATTGTTTGGCTTTTAGAATGTTTAAAATACTGTGTCAAAAGCATTTTCTTAAAAAAAAAATCCTTAAACTACGTTTGTCTGTAGCATACATTTCAGAAATTTTTTTTAATATCTTTTAGCACGTTATTTCAATTTAGTTTTTTACTGAACCTCATTTGTTTAGTTAACAAATTCACCAGAGTTGACTCGGACTTAAAAATATCTTCTTACTTTTTACTCTACTAATAAAATTGGATAAATTTTTATACTCGAAGAAAAATGTTAATTTAAAACTTCGTTTTCTAATATTATGTTCCAATTAATAAAGCTTTAGTTTTTCCGATGAATTATTATCTTAAAAATGGTGTAATTAAATGAAAAGCAACCTATCTTTAAAAATTTAAAGAGTATGCACTAATTTGTGAAAAAATTATATAATATTTGAACGAGTAAGCAATTCCTTAATCTTCTTGTTTTGTAAGTAATTGTAAAGTAAATTGGACGAAATGTTATTATTAAGTTTAAAAAAAAATAGATTGTATGAGGTTTTATTTATATAATTAATAAAATTTGTCTGTGGACTTAAGTGTTATATTTATTGTTTGAAGCTTATGTTCAGTTTACTTAAAATCTTAATTTAAAAATAAAAAAAAATTCTTAATTAAAAATTTCTTAGAATTTATTTACTTGCTAATGCAAATTATGAAAAATGGTATAATTACATTTTATTAATGAATAATATACTCAAAATATAAATTTATTCCCTTAAAAAATAATTTTTGCTTCGTTTTATCATTTTCAAAAAATGTATTTCATATCGCGTCTGGTAAAGGATTTGCTTACGAATTCTTTTAAATATATTATTCAAAGATAATCCTTGTGTCGAAATATGCGTTTAATGGATCATTAATTTTTTCTTTTAACATGATTTTTTTTATTTTTCACAAAAAAAATTCATGTGTTTAGAATAGATGCATATAATTTCGGAAAATTATTTTAAATAATGTCAGTTCCTTTTTTTCTGGTGAAATTTTAGCTTACCAAAATATTTTTACTTTACTTTACCTTTTGATTTTTATTTAAACTTTTGCTAATATATATTTACAATGGAAATGCAAAATTTCGATAGTATTTTTAATTTTAGAATTTATCATATAACATTCATTTAATGATAAATTCTAAAATTAAACACTCATAATTTTTCTAAGTTTATCTTTTAAATCTAATTGTAGTTCCTCTATTGCCATACATCTATCTTTTCTGCAAATGATTATCAAAACACATTTAAATAATTTCAATTAAAAAAATTAAAAGATAAAAATGAAATCTACAATCTCAAATTTTTATTTTTATGAGAACATTATTTTTTTAAGTCATGATTTGCTTTAATTAATTTAAGTCATTAACCAGCTTAAACCGGTTTAAAACAATCACGAGGCTTCTGTATCAGGCTCTTTCTCTCTCTCTCTCTGTCTGTGTGTATGTGTGCATAATTTGATTGAACTTTTATTTCAATTTTTCAAGCAGGCAAACAAAATTTTGGAGCTCCACCAATTTTGAGATGGAAAAAAAAAAACATTGGTTTTCTAAATATCTACGCATGCGTCATCTAATATTCTTGTGATTGTTTTAAACGGTCATTGACTTTAATTAAGACATATTTTCATATATCCAGAGAATGAATTATTTGGAAATCAAGTGGTAACTTTTGTTGCGAAAAATTGCCAAATATGACAACCTTCTGCATTATTTTCCAATAACCCTAAAAGTGAAAAATGTGTGGTGACATCTTAATAAGCCAGTAACAGCCACTAGACACTAGTGTTCGCTTTTGTCGAGTAGATAAGTTACTGGACTTTAAACCCACACATCGCAGATTCGATGCTTGGCGGAATTCAACCTACACATTGGTACAATTCCGCCAATTCCATCGCCAAAAATGGATACCTCAAAAGCGGTAAGTAACCAATTCCTTATCTACTCAGTTTGAGGCTCCAAAAACCTCAAAACAAAACAACATCTTGTTCGCATATAATTAAAAGGATTTCCAAACACTCATTTTTATTCTTTGAAATAATCAAAGGAAACTTTTAAATGGAAATAAATAATGCATAGTCTAATGGCTATACGATACATTGTAGGCCCAAAATAATAATGGCTATACGATACATTGTAGGACCAAAATAATAAAACATAGTAACAATTAAGATAAACATTTGCTTATCATAATTGTTATGAAATCCCTTACTAAAGTCAGTTTTATCAACATTGGAAGATCAATTCTGAAACTTTACATAGTTAATTGTTTCTTAAACCTCAAATAAACGCCTTCATTACATAGAATCCATACCACTGGAATATAATTTAGTTAGAATCTTACTCTAATGTCTAGAACGAGTAAATTCAAAATCCAATTCGAATCTTTTCTCGAAACATTCGAAAGTTGTATGGCTTTTCCGATTTTCACCCCTAAACGATCGCATCGATTCGAACACCATTAACATAATTCTCTTCTCTCAGGGAATTTCAGCAACCGAGATGAAATCATTCTTCGAGTCATGTGAGGGAGGGGGTTTCAGAATTTTAAACTCGACCCCTCCCTTACACCCTAATCTTATTTCAGATTTTGATGCTGTGGTCGCTCTATTTGTTTAATAAAAGAGCATCGCAAATGCTTTCTTGATATAGTTTCCGTTGTTGAATATTCATGGCCGTAGGAGTTAGGCTTAGTTTGGGATTATTGCGGTTTAAGATGGGAATTAAGATTGAATATTCGACCTAACTTGTTCTCTGTTTTTTGGATTTTTATGCTGTATTAACGTCCTATTTTAAAGCAACACTTTTTGGGACCGACATCGTTATTTTTACCCGTAATCAGGTGACGAGGACGGCACCTGAGCTGGCATCTCCCCCCCTCTCCAGACCAGCGGGAGGACGTTTGGCCTGACGGGTTTAACGGCCAATAGAAACTCTTGCATGACAGTTCTTCGGTGGAATTGGGTCTCGAACCTGGAACCCTCCGATCCCGAGGTCAAGGCCTTATTGCCATACTACCGCGACCTCCCACTGTTTTTTGTTGTTGTTGTTTGAAGATTGTTTGTATGAAAGAGGTGGCAATGAGCCTGATGATGGCTGTTTTTATTTGTTGCTGTTGTAGTGTTTTGAAAATTCTTTGTATGAAGGAGATGGTGCTTGTTTTTACTTTTTTATTTGAAGATTCTTTGTATTAAAAAGATGATAATGAGCCTTATAATGCTTGTTGTGAATTTTTCTGTTTTCTGAAGGGTGTCAGTTGTGTAATCTGGAGAGGAGTAAGTAAATTGGGGGATTTACGTCGCTCTTCCACATATCAAAGATTCTGTATAACTGAAGACAGACGATTCGAATCCCTCTGGACTATGTAAAAATTCTAGCCAAAAGAATAACTGTGAGGTAATGCAACATTAAATAATATCCAAGTACTGAGACTATTCATTGTTCAAAGTTTGGATGAGAGTTGAAGCTAAGTCACTTCCTGGATTAATTTTAATAACTTAGTTGTTATCTGTGTTTTGTATAAGCTAGTTACCTGTGTATTGTACTTTCGTTGACCTTATCTCTAATATTGACAGTTATTTATCATTTGCTAATACATGCCAAATCGTTCTTGCATCAGTTGCTTAGAAAAAGTATTGCAATGGTCAACAAACATGAAAACATTGCATTCGAATACGAGATTTTAGCGAATCTCCAAGTTTCTGACTTCCCTGAGTTCAAAAACCACATTTTTAGAAAATGTCCGTCCGTCTGGGACAAAAATAACTTCAAAACCCATTAAACTTGAAGGTTGAAATTTTGAGCAAGGACTTAATGACGTAATTATATATTTCTATCTAATTTTGTGCGAAATTCGTTCATAAAGGTGGGTTCAGACGAGGCTTATTATTGTCCGCAATAGAAGATCACGTCTACTTCCGAAAAATCACGTGACCACAACGGGACAATGGCAAATGATTGTCCCATCGGGACAAACGTTGTCCGCGTTGTCTCAAGTGTTCACACGAGGACAACGCCGGGACAACAGCAGAGAGGCAACGTTTGCGGACAATAATAAGCCTCGTCTGAACCCACCTTAAGTCTGTCTCTCTGTCTGTTCGAATATGATTTATCAAAGCATTGAATTATCTTTGTTACAGAAACACAGACTTTTTCCAAAAATGTTTCTTTTAGACTCAGGAAGGTCTGAAATGTGAATATTCGTCAAGATCTCAATTTCGATTTTTTTTCTATTGCTATAATTTCTCAGCACTTCATAAACGAGGAAGTAAAAATGCATATTATTTTAGAAACAACAAACAAGAAATGTGTAATGATGGTCATATTTCATTGGGATAGATTCTACATGAAACCTATTGTTAAAAATGAAAAATAATTTCATAAAATTGCTTCAAAAACAAGAATTTGCAATTTTCCATAATGCGTAACTTCATTTTCCTCCGGTTTTCGAATCAATTTTAAAGACGTTCGATTTCCTAGAAGATTGAGATTTATTCATTCACATAATTCAGAAGGGGTTGAATGAAATTGGTTGGGGTGGTATAAAGAGAAAATAAAAGATAGTGAAATATTTCTTCACTTTAATAACTTTCAAACTCGCTGGAAAATTACTGCAAATTCAGTAAAACGAAATAAAATGGTTCATCTCTAATGTTACTTTTATATATAAACTTCCTTCATTCAATTTTTGTTTCCATTTTAGTCGATAGATTCTATTTTTTCCCTCTTCCACCTTTTTTTCACCCGAAATTTTCCCCCATATTCGGGTTTTCGATGCCTCAACACAGAGTTTGTTTGAGGACGGTGGCATCAGTGAGTCTTGTCAGAGTGCGTGTCAGTTTACTCATGAATATGCGTGGGGAACAATAAAAGAAATGGCGCGAAATTTTCGGATGGGAAAAAGATTTATTCATTGCATTAGTTGGAAGAAGGAAACATTTATTTGCTTATCTTAATTGTTATAAATTACCTTTCAAAAGCCAGTTTTATCAACGTTGGAAGATCAATTCTGAAGCTTTACGTATTTAATTGTTTCTTAAACCTCAAATAAACGCCTTCATTACATTAAATTCATACTACCGGAATATAATTTAGTTAGAATCTTGATCTAAGAAACATCAGAGACATTCTAGACATTAGTCTAGAACCTCCTTTTCTTCCCGAAATCTTTCAACCCCTTCCTTTCCCCATATTCGGGTTTTCGACGACTCAACCCAGAATTTGTTTGACGACGGTGGCATCAGTCAATCCAATCAGAGTGCGTGTCAGTTCAATCATGAATATACGTGGAGAATAATAAAAGAAGTAAAGGTGGGTTCACACGAGGCTTATTATTGTCCGCAATCGTTGCCTCTCTGCTGTTGTCCCGGCATTGTCCTCGTGTGAACACTTGAGACAACGTTTGTCCTGTTGTGGTCACGTGATTTTCCGGAAGTAGGCGTGAACTTCTATTGTGGACAATAATAAGCCTCGTATGGATTTACCTTAAGAAAGACATTTTCCGATAAGAAAAAGATTTGTTCGTTGCACGAGTTGGAAGAAGAAACAAATCAAGATGTCTCTCTCTGTAAACACACACAGACACTTACTGTTTGGAGAATCTCCGCCTGTCTGAAGCTTATGCAATGTTCCTCTGACTATACACCATGCTTTAATTGAATGTTCTGCTTTTTACAGAGATAGCATCAACTTTTTACATTCTTTCTGATTTTGACATGTCTTTCCTTCTTGGTTGAATGATCTCAGTTTATTTATTATTTAATTATTTATTCAGGAACGGGAATTTATTCCCGTTCCTGAAAAAATTCGGAATTTTTACTGAAATTTAAATTTATTATTACTTACTGTTTTAATAGTATTTTTACGATAAATTTTATGCAAAATGGGAAAAATCAATAAGTGAACCGTGTTTTTGGTGCAGCATATCCTAAGAAAGGACCTTGCGCAAGAAAATTAACGCATCCATCTATCTGAGAAAAAAATACAGCTAGTATTTAGCAAAATTAAAAAAAAATTCACTAGCCTCGAAGGTGATTTGGAAGAACGCAGGAAAATAAATGCATTTGTGGAGAAATGGATACGGTTTACCACTATTTAATGGAATGTATGGAGATCTTAGAGTTAAGGAAGGGCCTGAAGATTGTCAATAATACTTTAAGTGTAGTATTGATGGTACCAGGTCATCTCAAAACCCTGAAGAATAGGATGTCAAAGATTGACAGTTTCATTCCAACTGTTTGAGAGGGTGCAGGTGGGGAGAAAGACAGCCATTTACTATCCCGAAAGAAATGTTAGTTTGATTGTTCGGTCAATGTGAGGCTGGACAGCAGTCGACCACAACAAATCCCGTCGATACTGCATAAGTTCAATGGTGGCGGGGTGGTCTGCTGCATTCAAGAAGAAGAAGAAGCCTCGAAGGTGGTGTTTTGATACAGTAAGAATTAAGGGTTAGAAAGAACTTTGAAATTCGTTTTGATTTGTTTTTAGAGTGCTCACAACATAACATAACGCCCTCTTCTGCCCTCGGTGCATATCACACAAAGTTATCTAACCGGTTGGAAGGGCACAGAATGGAAGGAAAGAAAAAAAATTAAAAGAAAAAAGAAGACGACAAACCATTCAGGTATCTCCAGAAAGAATCCCATCGGTGTCAAATCCTAAACGACTATATTCAATTTTTTGATGAAGTAATAGTTAAATTATTATTATTTCAGCCTTTTTTATTGGCATATTTCATTGTTATTCAAATTATATACTTCTTTCAAGGATGGAAACCACACCGAAGTGGGCACACTCTCTCTAAGCATCCACATGAAATAAGGGGGGGGGGAGGTTTGACCGCGACCTATTTAACGTGCTCTGGACCCACTTGTACGAAGCTTTTTCGGGTGTCGAATCTGAAATGTATATGCCAATATATGAAATGTATACGTATGCGATGAATATATGAAATTTATATGTCGAACCTTATTATGAAGACTTACCAACAAGCCACTGTGACCCTCTTGCATTGAAGAAAGGAAATGTTTAATTTTTTGAAGTTCCGAAACTTTGGAAGAGCACTCCAATTGGTTTAAATTAAAAGTGGATTTTTAATATAAAAGTTCACGTATGGCTTTACATATTTTGCCATAAGTAAACCATCACATATGAGGTAATTAAGGTGTTCTATATAATAGAAAATCTGAATCATGTGCCTTGTCGATTCAGGAATGTGTACGTTATTCTTTTGTGAAAGGCGGCTTCCTAATAATCTTTAATGGAGGATATATTTTGTGAGATCGATGTAGAAATCGATGAGATCGAGACAAAAAATATCGAAATGTAATTTTTTAAATTGCTGACGTACGCAGAATTCTCATTTTCGTAATGGAACCAAATTCTTTCTTTCTTCCCTCAAATTACTGCATGAATTTTAAATACATCAATTTGTCATAGCACCAAAATTCATTCTTTTGCATTGTCAAAAAGGAGGTGAACAGCCTTTATTAAGAAGAAATAAAAATAAAAAACCATCGTTAAATTTCTGCTCTATAATAAATTCTGCACTCGATGGAAAATTACTGCAAATTCAGTGGAACGAAATAAAGTGGTCCTTTTTCCCCAAATTTTTCGATCTACATTCATTCTGCTTGATAGGTTTTACCTTTGACTAATATCCCACTTCCTCACGTAGTAATTTCACTCGTATTTTCACCTTATTTGAATTTTTTTTAAAAAAAAACCTAAAATTTGTTTCATAAAGATGGCAAAACTCAATTCAACCGAAGTAGGCCCATGAGTATGAGTGGATTATAAAATAAATAACGAAATAAACTTTAAAAGGAGCATTTTTCGAAAAACCTTTTGGAATTCTCTCTGATAAATTTTTCATGCTATAGAGCGAACCTTTAACGAATTTTGCACCAAAATTGATATATTTCCACACTTGAGGTCTGTGTACCGTATTTTAATTTTAATCTGCATACAAATTTTTTTTTAAATCTGAATAACAAGATTATTCATTTGTTCGAGCTTCTTCGGATCGTTGGGCAAACATATCTAATTGATTTCTCTCAAAGAATAGAAAATTCTCTTTAAAGAAATCGACAAATTTTTGAAGTCATGCACCAAATTTCATCCATGTAACTCAAAGCGTTTTTGAATTCTCGTCTTCACAGAATTACAGTTGTATCTCCACAAATGTGTTTTTCAAACTATAAAAACCGTCAAAATCTCGAATATCAATTTTATTACGATTAAAATACTTTCTTCTATACCTCATACATGGGAAATTGAAAATAAAATAAATATTTCAAGGAATAAATTCTTTTTGATAATAATTTGAATTGCAAATTGATTAATTCTATCTTATAAATCAAATTTGAAAAGCAGTTCTTAAAATTTTTTAAACTGATTTTTAACTTCAGCAGCTTTTTTTAAAAATGATAATTAAAATTTTAATACTGAAAAAAAAAACTTTATAGAAAGTATTTAGTATTTACGAATATATTTTACCATCTATATACATATAATACGAATAGTATTTCAAAACTATATTTTATTCATACACTAAAACGACATAAAGCCAAAAATGAGCTAAGATTTTCAATGCCCACCAAACAAGAAAAAGGTTTTATGCGTCGCAGGACCGCATAGAGATTCGGGTAATCTCGTTTATATCCGTGAGGTGATGTCAAGTGGAGTTGAGCTGTATTCCATGTTTAATTGGATCTGCTGCATGGTCGCTCTGGAACCCAAGTAATCAGATGGCAAGGTGATCCTCTGCAATAGTATAAAATAAAATTTCTGAAAAGTATCAGTTTGTTTGAAAGAGAAAAACTCGAGAAATAGTAAATGGATATTAGAGAGATTTGTACCATTTTGTAGGGCATTTATTGAGGGAAGTTTTAGTATTCGCGCATGCGTAAAACATCAGTATCCTAGCTCAGCACTTACCACGCATGTACGAAAACCTCAAACTGCCCATACTCAAATAGCAAGATCTATGGAATGCATATGCGATGCATTTCTTTGTTTACGTCTGGCCGCGGTGGCCTGGTGGTAAGGTCACGGCTTCGGAACCGGATGGCTTCAGGTTCGAGACTCGATTCCACCGAAGAACCGTCCTACGAGGGGGTCTCTTGCACGTTAAATCTGTTGGGCGAAATGTCCTCCTGTTGGTGTGGTATGACTTGGAGAGCGGGTGCCAGCTGAAGTGTCGTCCTTGTCATCTGCCTGTGGTTCAAAATGACGAGGTCCGCTCCAAAATAGCCTTCGTGTTGCTTTACAACGGGACGTTAATATAACTAAACTAAACTATCTTTGTTTACGTTTGATTTTAAAAAGCGATTTAAAACTTATTATACCCCTCTAGAAAAAAAGGGGGGGGGGATCCAACCTTGACCGGAGCATATTAAATGCCAAAACGCTTCTTTAATGCTGCGTGACATACTCATGTGAAATCGGGTGGAGGCTTCTTCTTGTATACAGCCGACCACCCCGCCACCACTGATCGTAGCAGTATCGACAGGATTTGCTGTGGTCGACTGCTGAATAAGTATTGTCCAACCTTACATTCAGTCAAACTAACATTCCTTTCGGGGTAGTTAAAAATTGTCTATACCCACCTGCACCCTCTCAAACGGTTGGAATAAAATTGTCAGTCTTTGACATCATATCCTTCAGGGGTTTGAGATTATTTGAGATGACCTGATACCATCAGTACTGTACTTAAATCATTATTGACGATCTTCAGGTCCTTCCATCACTCTGAGATCTCCATACCTTACATTAAATAGTGGTAAACCGTACCCGTTTCTCCACAAATGCATTTATTTTCCTGCGTTCTTCCAAATCTTTGGAAACATGCAGGAAATTTCCCATGTTCAAGTGTGGAGGCTAGACTTAAGTTTAAAGCTAATTTTGCCTCTTGGATGTTTTGCCTTGGACAAAAGCTGTACGGGTACTGTTAGTGACATAAATTAAAAACTATTAGTTTGTTTTAATTATCCTCAAGAGTAACTTCTATAGACTTTTATACATTAACATCTAATTTTGAAAAATAAATTGTTGCCAATTATGTTCATTTTTTGCCTTCGTGTTCGTTTTGCATATCAATTTTATCGCCAGAACTCTTAAAACACATCTCACGTACTGTTTCTTTTAAGAGCATGGGTTAAACGAATAAATTACAAAAAATTATGGAAATAAAAATTTGAGAAATAATCAGTTCATTGATATACGCAAAAGCGATTTTTTTTCCCTTGGATCTCAAGTTGGCGATTAAAATTAAAAATTATTAGTTTGTTTTAATTATCCTCATAAGCAACTTCTATAGATTGACTTTTATATATTAACATCTAATTTTTTTAAAAATTATTGCCAATTATGTTCATTTTTTACTGAAATCATGCCGTCGAGTTTGTTTTGCATATCAATTTTATTGTCAGAACTTTCAAACGCAT
>JAPMOQ010017160.1:0-13742 GCA_026543055.1 Argiope trifasciata | reverse complement strand
AATCCTTTGTCAGGAAAAAACGAAATTACTTTCCGAACAACCTAATATTTCAATTTATATAAAATAATTATATAATTATGCTTTGTTTGTTTAGTATTTTGTATTTTCAAATTACAATAAAATGGTATTAAATAATAGTATTTAATGCTACTTTACTCAGAATGATATTTTTCAATTTGTATATACATGTGGCCCGTATAACATGGATCTAATTTTTATCCGGCCCGTGCCGCGAAAAGTTTGGACACCTCTGATGTAAGTTAAAGAAAATACATTGCTTTAATGTCTGATTATTTGACAGAATCATGAGCACGAAATAATTGAGCCATTTATCTAAAATTATATATATAATTTCAGATAAACCGATGAATAATATATCTAATCTAAACATATATATTTATGAAAGTTGGGAGTCAGTCCATCAAGAATTTTTATTCCAAAATAAGTACCCAATTTTCATTATTATATAGCGAAATTAAATAGTTAATTTAGAAATTTAAGAAATATACAAAAAGGCGATGATGATATTCTCCTTTTTTAATTCATTTATTTTTTCATTGCTTATTCTTAATTCAAAATATTAATTTTATGTCTAGTGCGAATGCGAAAAGAATTTCTTTAAATTAGTTTAAGATCTGGATTCAAATTAATGTGATAACAGAGATTAATTTGATAAAAGAGATAACATATTTGTTCTGTAGCTTTGCCTGTGATTCTGCAACACAATTTGAAAAGAAATTTTTATACGTTATGAAGAATTGTAGAAATAATATCAGTATTTTGAAACACCTAAACAGATTATAGCTTGAAATGTTTTCATCGCACTATTGCTCAGTTTAATAAGTAGACGGTACGATGACTTTAAATATGATTTCGGGCCTTATCTTAAAGATATTTTGTTTTTCAGAAAAATAATTATAATTTCTTTAATGGAGAGGCAAAAAATTTTTGCTGTACTACTAAAATTGAAAAAAAAAAATCCAACACCTGGTTCTAGATACTTTTTTCTTAAGCACAGATAAATGGCAAAAAAAAAAAAAACACCTTTATGTAATAAATTATACAAAATGTTTTAGAAGAGAGCAATAGAAAATATTTAGAAAAAAAAAAGAATGGATAAATTTTTATATTACTCCTTGAAAAAGAAATAGTGTTAACATTTTCTTAAATTTAAACAATGATTACAGTGCAATTTAGAAATAAAAATTTGTTCTAAAATCTCTTTTAAAAATGAAGAAATTAATTTTGTTATTTCTTGAGTGAAAAATTTGATTCTTTAATTATTTTTTGAATTTTACAAAAACACATCACTTTTAAAAATTCTATTTTACAAAAATATTATAGAAGCAATTATGAAAAAAAGTAATAAACAATAAATCCCGAATAAAAGCTAATGGAATAACCTAGTTTCGAGCAAAGCTTGAAGTGATTTACACATTTTGGATATGACATTATTAGAAAATTATTTGAATTTCCCCAGAATAATTAAAGGTTAAGTTTTATTTTACATTAAAATTAAAATGTTTAAAAATTCTTTTTTCGACTCCAATTTTTCAGCATACAATTAGTTTCAATTTCTTTTGTTTTGCTAATGTCTTTATCAAAATATTTTCTATATCTAATAATTTTTATGAACTAGCTAAATGTTCTTTTTAAGCATAAAATTGCGAGATAGCGATGCACGCACAAAATTGTGAAAGGGTGAAATTGCATTAAAATTGAGCTAAATTTGCTACAAAATATTAACAGTGCTTTATTTAAACTGAAAATCGCTGAAAAAACTAGTAAATAACCAGGTGATAAATTACTGTAATGGAGGTGAAAATCTCTGATAAACCAGGTGAATTAATCATAAAATTAATCAATATAATAATCAACTTTTATCTTGCAAATGATGTCAAATGTACCAAGATCTGTGACTTATTTTATTTCTAATTAATTTTTGCTGATAATTTAAAAATTCGTTGTATAATTTAAAAATAATACTTTATTTAAGCTAATTTTACAATTTTTAATTAATGATAATGATAAATTAATTCAAAAAATATTTGAATTATTAAAATCCTTTTTAGAATACTGACAGGAGAATAAATATTGGAAAATTTAAGCTAAAGCTTACTAATTTCTAGTAAGTGCGGTTAACGTTATTAAAACAAGACTAAGAACAGTATAAAGAAAGTCTAAAATTTAATTTGCATTTTAAAAAAGAAAAAAAAAGTATAGCTTGTGAAAAGAGAATTTCATAAACTGAATTGCAGAAAAGGAGTAGTAGTTAATTCAGTTAAAAACTTGAGATATCTTGTTAATATCTTTTTTAGAAAAAAATAAGGAAGCATTCAATAATTTTATCAATGTTGTTAATTGATTGCAATTGTAACACAGCGAGTATTGTTAATCTATTGGGTTGTTCGGAAAGTCATTTCGTATTTCTTTGTCAAAATGAAAAGAAATTTTCGTTTAATGAATAAATTATTTATTAAATTATAAAATTGCCATTCTGGTCTAATACCTTTTGCCATATTTTTGGTAGTAACATGATTACACGCTCATAAAAGTTTTGGTCTTTGCTGTAAAAAAAAACTGATCGAGGTGGTTTTTGGTCTCCTCATTTGAAGGAAAATTTTTGCAAATCAGTTCTGGTACTGATGTACTGTTAACACATCTTCTCCACACATATTGGCTAATTTATTTCTGGCTTGAACAGCATTTTTACCTTTTATATAGCAAAAAAGAAAAAAATGACGAAAATGCTGTTTATTGCTCTCCATATTTAAAAGGGCACCATCCAAAAACTACTGCGAAGAATCAGCTGCACTTTTTCACACTCAAGCCTTGCTATATCAGCTCTTAAAACATAAAATGATTTTGCGGTTTAAGTATGAAATTGGGTGCGAAAAATGCAATTAAATCCTTTGTCAGGAAAAAACGAAATTACTTTCCGAACAACCTAATAATTTTAATAAAACTCCTCAATATTCATAAAAGCGAAAGATAATTATAAAATTGTAATTAAATACTTAAAGCAGAAATAAGTTGAACATTCATTTTATCTTACAGTTAATAATAACATGGGTACCTGCTGTGTTAGGTAATTATTTTGAATTACGTAACATAACAGTGAGCTTTTCATCAAATTAATTTTAAAGTTCTGCTATATGTATTTAAAAAATAATCATAAAAAAGCAGTAACTATTCATAAATAATTCAATAAAAGTCAAGAAAATATTCAATGAAACTTTTAATACAAACTGAATGAAAACCTTAAAAAATCCGTTTTTCTTTGAACTTTTAATAAGTCATATTTGTATATCTTTTTAAAAATGTATGCTTTGTTACTTAAAAGAGATTTGCATACTACAAAAAACTTCCAATTAAAGTCTTAAAAAACAGAATAACGAAAGAAAAAGAAAAATATAAATAAAACAGAGAAGATAAGGTTATATATAAAAATACAAATAAATTTCCTCTTTAATAATTACATTTCAACAAAATGCAGTTTAATAATGTTCAACATCTAACAACAATATTTAGAAAAAAAATGAATTTCACAACCAAATTTCGATTGCTAAATTGATTGCAAAATAATTATTCCTTTCAATAACAAGGGGAAAAAAGCATTAATGTCTAACAAAACTTATCGTACTTTTAATCAGACAAACTATCAAATGAAGCTAAAAAATTCATAATGAAATAAAAATCCCTAAACTTGAACAAAAATCGAAAAGAAGGCATTGGCCAATATTTAACTGCAACCGGTACTCTCCTACTTTCATTGTCGCGTGATTGCAAAAAAAAAGTGAGAGAGAGGAAATACTCATGTCAATCCGATTAGGATGTTCATAATCCGAGAAAAGGTACTCACCTAGGCTTCGCGGCCGGATAATCCTGTTGTCGGTGGGTCTGGCATCCCGTTTAGGCTTAAAAAGTTGGACGGATCAGATCACGGGGAGAGAGTGAATGGACGGAGTTGAGTGATCGGCAGCCAAGCGTCGTCTGCGCCAGGTGGATGCTCGACCCCTGTGCGCAACCACACATCGACCAGCCCGGACCGTGCCGGACATCTGCGCACTCGACAAGAAAGGCAATGTCGTTCTGATAAGAAAGCCGAAACACTTAGGTTTGTTTTAAGCTGAAAGCAAACACCTCATATTCTAGATGTAATGGTAATGGTGACATTGTAGCTGGAAGGATAAGTCATTAAGTATAGGGTCTTCAACACGAAGGTCGAAGGAATGGTCACAACTGTAATAATTAATAGTTGCTGCAACAAACATAAAATAAAACTTAACTTAATTAAAATTTGGA
This sequence comes from Argiope trifasciata, assembly GCA_026543055.1. Classification (NCBI taxonomy): domain Eukaryota; kingdom Metazoa; phylum Arthropoda; class Arachnida; order Araneae; family Araneidae; genus Argiope; species Argiope trifasciata. The sequence continues at coordinate 9,437 of JAPMOQ010017160.1, read as the reverse complement.
AAATTCAGCAAAATTTGCAAGGGTCATTTCAAATTCCGAAATCTTTCTAAAGTTTTTAATGCAGATAAACCACCTTAGTTCCTCTCAACATCACAAGAGATATCACGGCAAATATCATTTGTTGTTATGTTATTATTTGTCTTTAGAGCAATGTTGTTCAGATGTTGAGTAATGAATTGTCAAAGATCAAATGAAGGTAAACTATCCGAGACCTAAGCCAGTATAAAGCACACAACATGCAATGAAAAAGAAATAAATTTTTGTTTTTCCATCATATCTTTATTTCGAAAAGCAGGAAAACATTTTTGAAAGAAAAAAAAGTTAAAATTAAAACTTCGCTTTTGATTCTAGAAATCTATAACATAATATCATTTACTTTTCCCTTGGGAAAAATTATACAGATAGTTGGGACTCGAAACTGAATAACGTCTGATGATTTTAACTTCTAAACTTCGAAATAAATATTTCTGAGCATATGAGAATGTTGATTCTTTTTGTATGCAAAAAAATAAATAAATCTGTATCGAAATCTACATATTTGAGAATTTTTTAAGTCCTCGTGAGGTAAGATTTGAGATACTTTTTAGATTAAAAGATATATGCGATTCAAATTTCACCTAATTTTACCGTCGAATTGCAATCATGATGAATCTGAAATACTTCTTATACAGGTTCATATGTAACATATGTGTATAATATATATGATAAGGTTTTTATTTCTATATTTACCAAAATATCGAAAAAAATATTTCAAATTTGTAATTTGCAAAACTAGTACGAAGTTTACTTCTTTTATTGAGGCAACTGCATCGTAGAACTGCAGTATGATTAATTACCTACCAATAGCTCAGGATATAATTCATGATTAAGGAATATATATATAGTTTGAGGTTTTTATACTGAACTTAAATTATTCTAGATTTATTTATTTATTTATTTTAGATTAACGTATTCTACTTAATTTACCAATTAAATGAAGTCAAACTTTTTATGAATAACTATTCCTTCCAATAGAAAAATGAAGACTGTTTTATATATTAAATCCTGTCCCCAACAATCATCATAAAATTGTGTTGATTGTTGGAGCTATAAATGCAAAATTACACTGAAATTCTCAAATTGGGAAAACACGGATTTATTATTGCCTCAAAGATTATCCTAAATTTAATTTTTTCTATTAAGTTTAAATGTATGGAACATTTCTAAACACATTTTAAGTTTATAAGAAATTTTTTATTCATCTTTGGAAAAATGGTTCTAAATCTGTCCACATTTTAGAAAATTCAGTGTCGCTTTAAAAAGATTTCACACTACTTTTTTTAAATCCTGAATTTGCAGTTTTTAAGATAAAGATTTTCTAAGACAAGATTAAGAAAATCTGATACTGTAGTCTGCACAGCTAATGTACAACTTGTCATCTCAAACACTCATACATCAAAAACATCTTTTAACCTGGTTCATTATATACTTGTAAAATATCCAAAATATGATCATTGTGAAGAAAAAAAAATCGATGTAAGTTTCAGAATAGTCAAATTGAAGCTAGAAATGCGCTCGAAAACATCGTATGAGGTTTTAAAGAAAAACTTTTAAAAGAAAACTAGTTGTCAAATGTTTCTCAGATTCAATAGCAAACATTTCCAAAATGGGAGAACGAATAATAAAAGAAAGTTTTTTCAAAAAATCAAAGTTTGGAAAAGGCAGTCCAACAGTATTGATTCAATTAAATTATCTTTGAAAACTAATTCAGAACATCGTTCTTTTAAATATTAGTTATAAATTGTATTGCTACAATCACTGAAATGTCGATTTAATTATAGAAATCTTTATATTAGGAATTAATAAGAGTCAAACATTTTTAAAAATTATGTATCACTTAGGATAAAGATATTTTGGAAAAAAAAATTACTTTTATCCACTTATCTAACCTTTTCCCCATTCACTAATTGTTCTCTGAATTATAACATAAAAATGGCTTAATTTTATGTCTGCCCATTCTTTTTTTTCTTCGTCTTTTCTTGTACATTAATTTGAAACTTTAAGTTAGAACCGTCCTATTCATCAATCCATATAAAAATTAATCTCATATCCACATTTTAGAGAAATGTTGGAATAACAAAAACGTCTATAGGAATTTTTGCTTCCCAAAATCTGTGAATAACCATCAATTTTAAAAAACCCATCTTGATTTTTTGTTATTATAAGAATCTTTTCAACAGGAAAAAAAGACATAGGATCGGGATTAAAAAATTTGTCGTGAATTATGAAAATTTAAGCATTTTGTTCATCACAGAAATTGAAGTTCTATTTTCAAATAGTTTAGGCATTTTTATATGGCCACGATTTTAAGCATATTTTAACAGTCCCTAATGAAAATAATGGATGAATCAAAACAATAGTATATTTCAGGACTTTTCTTTAAGATTAAAATCAATTCAGTGCCCAAGCATGTTTTAATCAACCTTTAGTTTTGTTGCATTAGGCTTCAGGAATTTTTCTCTAAAATTAAAATCATCTTCTCCATGGTGAGAAAATTTCCCCTTATTATTCTTTTTTAAGACGAAATCAAAGGACTTTTTTAAAATGATACTTTCAATGTTAGCTTGATTGGACGATCTTTTGTATCCGAATTTCATCCATGATGTTATTTTGAATTTCGCGACAATTATTGTCCAACATAAAATTAAAATAATTGTTATTTGTAAGCATTTATTTGGCTTTTATTAATCAGCAATTAAATCGATTCTTTTGTTGGATAAGTAACAGCAGCGATGTAACAATAAATATTTAGAAAATTATAGATTAATTATCTAAACATTGAAAAATATATTTCATTCATACAAATGAAAACAATCAACAGAAGCGATTGCTTCTCGCCTTGCATGTACATGATATATAGATTATATATATATATGATGAGATGTATTCAAGTTTAGTTCCGGAATATGGGGGAAATAATCAAATCAATCATACATTTTGTTTTCTTTTGGCAATCCTTTTGGCTCGAAAACTGCTAACAGATGAATAATTTTGATATCAGGATTTAATTTACACAACGTTTTGCGTTTTCTTTTATTTTGTTCGCATACACGTGGACAGATAATGTAAAAAAGAAATAAAAAAGTGTATTCTTCTGACGATTTTAATTGAAAACAAACCACATTTATACAATAAAGTCATGCACTGAATTTTATATATGGCTATATAATATTTCTACTTGAATCAGAAGAATATTTTGTGGAGTTCCGAAATAAATTATAATTGTAATTTTGCACCAAAATAACAATTTTATAATCTAAATACAGCGCAATCGGAAAATTCCTTCAAATTCAAAACAGCATCTTTTATAACCAAGAAAGTAATGGGTTACTCAATAAACTCAGTATAGAAATTACTGTATTTATTGAGGCAAGTTACAAAATCCCAGAGGCGAAATAATGAAGTTACAAATTGTTAATATTAGTTATTGTCAAATGGCAACAGTCAAATGTAAGCAAATATCTATACTAACGTATAAGTTACACACTGACTACCAATAAGTATTTGGACACCTGTGATAGAAAAGAAAAACTAACTTTATTCAAAATCAATAGTTGGTAGAACCTCCACGAGAGGTAATTACAGCGTGGAACCTCCGGGGCATATTTTCCACAAGTCTTTGTATGACGGCTAGTGGTATTTTCTTCCACTCGGATTGGAGAAGACATAGAAGTTTCTTCAACGATTTTGCACGGGTATTGCACCCCTGAATTCGGCAATGCAACTCGTCCCAGAGGTTCTCGATAGGGTTCAGGTCTGGACTCTGGACAGGCCAGTCCATTCGATGAACACCATTGGCACCATACCAAGCCTTGATTAACGTCGAAACATGACAACTGGCATTGTCGTCCTGAAAGTAACAGGGGTCCAACCCTTAAAACTGCCACAACGTAGGAAGCCCATTGTCATCCAAAATAGTGCAGTAGGCATCGGAGCTTACCATGAATGGGGACCAAGGGTCCCAGCCCATACCAGCAGAAACACCCGCAGACCATAATTCCACGTCCGCCGAACTTGACTGTTGGCACAATGCATCCTGGCAGGAGACGTTCGCCAGGTAGGTGCCAGACCCAGACCCTGACATCCGAGCGGTAAAAGGGGGGTGCCAGTTCAGGTGTCGTCCTCGTCATCTGACCGTGGTTCAAAATTACGAGGTCCATCCCAAAATAGCCCTCGTGTTGCTTTGAAACGGGACGCCAATATAACTAAACTAAACTAAACCGAGCGGTAAAAGGTGAACCTTGATTCGTCGCTCCAAAGAACTCGTTTCCACTGATCTACGGTCCAATTTCGATGTGCTTTGCACCACATTAACCGAACAGCACCGTTGGACTTTGTGATCAAAGTCTTATGAGCAGCAGCACGACCATGAAAACCAAGCAGATGTGCTTCTTCACGGATGGTATCCATTGAAACAATACTCCCGGATGCCTGTTGAAACTCCTCGCGGATGAGGGCCATCGATTGGGTGCGGTTCTTCCGAATTTCTCTGGACAGCACTCGTCGGTCTCTATCTCCCAGTTTCGTTGGTCTGCCGATTCGGGGCACGTTCCGACAATCACCGCTCACCTTCCACTTCTTAATCACATAGGCCACTGTCGATTTTGCGTACTTCAGATCGCTAGATATGTCCCTTAAGGATATGCCACATTTGTGATACCCGATAATTATACCTTTCTCGAAATCAGAGAGCTCCAAACTGCGAGGTATCTTGCATGCGACTAAAGCCGATGCTGTTTCCTACACGCTATATACCGGCGGAGGCCGTGACGTACCTTAGGACCGCAGATATCGTCATTTGCATAGGTGTCCAAATACTTATTGGTAATCAGTGTATTCTTACAATTGCCCTAAATTAAAATTCCCTATTTCGATAGTAAATACAGTTGCAAAATATTGCTAGAATTGTTCAAGAGATAATCTAATTTATCGCAAAAAACTCCATTCATTCAGATAAAAAAATTTGCAAACGAGGTTAAGAAAGATGTTCGTTCCATTGAGTAAAAAAATAGATTTAAACCTTCTTCTATGGGTAATCGTTATGATTTACCTGTGGATATGGATGATCATATCTTCTAAAACTAATATCTCAAAAATTGTTTTTCATTTTAAAACTCAAAAGATTGTTTTTTATTGATATCAATTTTATTTCTATGAACTTTTCCTTTATTTTTTCCACAAATTCTTCAAATTTAATTTGATACACAATCTTTTACAATGTTTTAATGTAATGACGAAACACAAATTCATTCAATAAAATATTCAACCCCATGCTTTTGCCAATCTTAAAATTTAGTATTTAAAAAATTGCTGTCTTTAGATATTAATTCCAAAATAGGATTTTCTCTTCTGTAGCATGTACCTTTCCATAATTAATACCATCGCGAAAGTTCGTAAATTGATTCCATTACATTCTTGCTTAACAGTCACATCAAATAATATATTAACCATTTAACAGCTTAAAAAATCAACAATTTGTCGAAAAAAACTGATCGCACAAGATGATTAATTATAAATATTTTCGGTATCAAATCATTAGCATATTTTTTCATCATTTGCAATCATATTATCATATGAGAACATGATATTGTTTTCGTTTGAGGTATTGGGAACCTTAAAATGTAAAGGCAACAAATTATTGAAGCCTTAAAATGCGTAGGTAATAAATTAGCGATTTATCCTTCTTATTTTTGAGTTCATTGTATGGTTTTTGAATTATCTATCAAAGAGAGAGAGAGAGAGAATATATATAGAGAGAAGGCTTGTTATTTTTTCAAATCGGTTTAAACTTGTTAATGACTTAAATTAATTAAGACAAATAATAACTCAAATAAAAATAATGTTCTCACATACTAACTTGAAATTAGCAATTGCAGATTTCATTTTTATTTTATTATTATTATGTATATTTTATTTGCTTATTTAGGAACCAACTACAGTAAATTCTCGCTACAACGATACCCGATACAACAATAACTCCCTCTACTACAATAATGTTTTGCGGTCCCGGTGATTTTGCATATAAACTAACGTTAATTTCCCCTCAATATTGCGATATTCTTTAGAACAATAAACCTCTGTAAAACGATTTTTTCAATCTAAATTTCAGTATTATTTTCTCCCTTTATAATAATATTTTGATTTTCAAATGCTTTTTTTTTTCGTTTTCTTTTGTTATTTTTTCCGTCTATTAAGACTCATTGTGGATATTGTGGAAGTTGGTGGGAAGTAACAGAAAAAACCATTCGGAATTGCTGGAAAAAGGCTGGTCTTTGTGTTATGGAAGATAAGAAATCTGATAATGATGAAAATTCCATAGACAATGATCTCTCAGATGATCAAGAATGTGTTTTGCACATCAAAAAATCCGTATCCCAACTTGAAGAAACAAGCGGTAAAAAGTTTGGATTTAGTATAGAAGACTATTTAACAGCAGATGATGATCTTATGGTTTTCGCATGAGTTACTGATGAAGATATTCTCTCTGAAATTACTGATGAGATAGGAAACAATGATGAAGATGCTGCTGATAATACAGGTCCATCGTAATCCTTATTGTCATCCCAGGAAGCTCTTCAATCTGTGAATTCTCTACGGACATTTTTAGTATTTTACAAATTAATTTCTTCTAAATATAGACTTAAAAGTAGTATGTTATGCGCCTTAAACTAATAATAATTATAAAAAAAACTCTTATTAAATGCTCAAAATATGTGGGCCCTCGATATAACAATATGCCTCTCTACAACAATATATTTATTTGGTCCCTAAAATATTGTTGTAACGAGGTTTCACTGTATATGTATGGCGTTTTTTTTTTCTTCTTCACTACTTTTTACAGTTTTTTTCGGGAGGGGGGGGGTGCTTGTGTAATTCCTTGCTCTTTCTGATTATCCATCCGAGACAAATTCCTCATTTGCTTCTCCCTATTCCCAACCCTGGTACTAAGTGTTCAAGCAATCTTCTTCACCAGAAAAAAGAAATAAATCATTAAATATAATAAATAGGGAATATTTATCATGAAGGGAAACGGTATCGCGATCTAATTTATAAATGCATAGACTTGGTGCCTGTTAATCGCAATTTATATGCAGCATATATGAATAATTCTCAGTGCTTTTGCAATATCGCGTATAGTTATAGCTATTCAAATTCACAAGAATATCATATGAAGAATTTGTTTGGAATAGTTATGTCGATTGATCGACGATTATTATGCCGATAAAATATCATAATGTAACAGATGTCATAAAGTACAATTCAGATGCAAGAGAGATAAGATAGCATTGCATTTCCATGGAACTGTCGAATCGATTGACCGCAAGATCGCAAGATCAATGCTTTCAGGCCTAGAAAATGCCATGCCCCTTTCTCTCATTTAGGCAGCTGCCTTGACATTATTATTTGAAAATAATCTTGATTTTGACAAGATTTCCTCTATTCACTGTACAATGAAATAAACACTATTAAAAAAGTATGTTAACTAAGCTTAATCAATTTAACTAATGAGGAATTGTGCCGAAACTCCCTTTCGGAATTTTGTATCAGATTTCGAATATGGAGGGTGGAATGGGGTCTGGTACTTTGATATAGAGGATAACATAACCCGTCTGTTTTTTACATGTTAATTATAAACTTTAGTTATTCAATGTTCAAACATAGAAAATATTTATCCCATAAAAATCGTATTGTTTTTCGCATTTCAATGAATTGTGGATTTTCGATTTGCTTGAAATCAAAAAGTCTTACCAGAAACTATAGCGAAACAATTGCCCTTATTAGTTGCCTCTCTAAAAGGAAAGAATTTTCCTCTAACACTATTTGTTTCGAAATTATGTGTCTCACAACATTTTCTTCTATTTAATAAATTAACTAATATTCTCTCAAAAGAGATCAGTTAAATTTATCTCAAAAGAGATCTCAAATATCTCATTCATCATCATAGAAATTTCAAATTTCTTAATCATCGTCATAGATTACTCAAATATCGATTTATATCTTAAAGCATCTCTGGTTTTTGAATATTTTTCGTAATCAACAATAAAAAAATAGTTAGCCTTTCTTAATCTAGGGTTGACGATGTGACAGGAAATAGCATCGTCTAATGCTATCAATCCTGAGAAATCTGAGGAGCCAAATATTCTATAATTATTAATTGCATTCTTAGTGTTATGATCTAGAATATCCATAAGCCGTTATAGACCGTACGAGAGAGAATGTGCATGTGATGCAATTAAAAAAGTCGCAAATGAGCTCAATTCAATGAGACATTGGAGCTTCTCGGTGAGTACTAATAAGTGGTTTTAAGTATCTAATTAGATATATCAGGAAGGGTATTGAATAAACTACTGTTTCGACATCGTCTGAACAACAATTAAAAATGATCGACCCAGTAATTTGAATTTTGAGATTCGTCTTAGTGGCATTTTTAAACAAAGATGTTATTTCCAGTTATTCAGAGGAAAAAGAATATTTAAGAAATTAAACAATTAACTTAGCTTCTTTAATCAGTTTATATCGTAAGCTGATATTTAGGTCACTAAAAACACTAAAGCCTGCAAATTCTATGGTGAATGCAATTTCCTATTTTAATCAATTAATAAACTAAAGAGCAAGGCCTATTACCTATATCCAAAAGCTGATAAACAGCTTCAAATACATGTTTATTTTAATGAAAATTCCTGACAGGAATGTTTTATTAATGGTCTAATATCCTTTTCCTTTCCTAGGGTAACAGGAGACCATTGGGGAGTTGAGGGTAGTAAGGTATAGCTTCACTATATATTTTCTAAGGGAAAACCAATGGAAGTTACCACTTCAACATTTTCTCACATACTCTCTAATAAACTAGCGATGGCAGAAAATCCCTTTCATCCCATTGCCGTACAATAGTTGCGATATATCTACTTTTGGCTTAAATTTAGCATTCTAATTGAATCTATTGCGCCATCCTTGGCGAGTTCCTTGACGATTAATCCCACGCAAGCTCTAATAGTATTCTAAAATCAGACTTGTGTTTTATTTTAGACACATTTTTCTATATCGATTGAAACAAAATTTTGACACAAAATTGTACTTGTAGCTACAAAATCCCATCCCAGATTTGATATATTTAAGTTATAGCGTTTTGGAATCATTGAATTTAAAAGTTTCTGAAAGTACAGATCAACAGATAGTCAACCCGTAGATGAATTTGGCTCAAAGTTTGACAGGTGTCTACTGTGTTACATTTGTGTACCTAATTTTTATCTGTTTAGCTTTCTTCGTTCATAATTACCGTGTTAACGTAGATTCGAAAGCCAGACAGACAAACTTCCTCTAAATAGATTTTACTCAAAATTCGATAGTAATCTGTAAATTTGATGTAAATGCCAAGTACAAATGTTGAAAAGTGTCTA
>JAPMOQ010017137.1:199556-222331 GCA_026543055.1 Argiope trifasciata | reverse complement strand
ACACACACACACACACACACACACACACACACACACACACACACACACACACACACACACACACACACACACACACACACACACACACACACACACACACTGAGCTTTATTATAAGCATAGATTTATAACATACAAGAGCAGCCGTTTTGTTAATACTGGTTTCGGAGCTTCGAGTACCTACAATCATCCTGCATTCAAACTGAGAGAACCGTCTAACTGCTCAATTTGTGGACCGAAATTGCTTCAATTTTTTTTTTTTTTTTTGCATATTTTAAAATAATATATATAAGAGAATTGAAAAATGCCTTTTTTTCTTTATATTTGTATATAGATTTATATCATGAGAAGCTAAGTTGCGAGAAAAACCAATTTCAGATGTTATCACTAAAAGCGTTTTTTTAAAAATAAATTTCAGTTGAATTACAGTTCATCTCAATTTATGACATAATATAAAAAAGTAAAATGTATAAAATTTAAAGGGGAGGAGGAGGAATATTCTTCATATCAATTTCGCACCACTGCCTAACGTTTTGTAAGTTTATTCAATCATGATCAGAGTTATCCCTATTTGAGGAACAGTCCAAAAAATCACTATCGCAATAAAACTCAAATCGCTTTCAAAATAGAAGTAATCAGGAATATACTGCTTCTCGTAAACAGCCCGCCACCATTGAACGCTGCAGTATCGACAGGATTTGTAGGGGTCGACTGCTGAATAAGCATTGTCCGACCTTGCATGAACCGATCAGTCAAAGTGACTCTTTATTTTTTGTACATATACCATCTGTCAAACCATTGTTGTTTTATTTCTTCTCTCCATTCCCCTTTAAAGACACCACTTGATGTGGGGACAATATTAAGTATCCGACTACGTTCGAAGAAATTTTTTTGAAAACTTGGATTTTTTTAAAAACAATTTAAAATTATGGTTTTTATACGTGATGTCAATTATAATGTAAATATTATAAATACAATAAGATTATTTGGAAATATAATATATTTTGAGAAATAGAAAAATGTGTAATACATTTTGATGAAATTTAATCCAAAAGGTTAACACTCTACACGAAATTGTAAGGCGGCAATCCTGTTTTTTTTTGTGCAAAAGTTATAGAATATAATGATGAATGAAATTAACCAAAATCGAAGAAACATCTTGAGATGCAAAGAAATGGGTAAAAATATACTTATGTATGTATTTTTTTCATAAATTTGGAACTAATTTTTTCTAAAAAACACCTCTAAATGAAAAGTATTTCACCAACAATAAAACTTTTGGTTTGTTTCATTGCCCATATCATTTAAAAATCATTTATTTTAAATGTTTTATTAAAAATCAGCTTCTATAAAAATTAAAATTTACGTCTAAGACAGCTAAAATAATACTACTTTAATTTACATTTCAGTGTGAAGTTTAGGAGAGCTCTGCTAAAGAAATCATAAATATCACAGTAAGTATAAAAGAGCTAATTTTAAATAAACTCTAATCAAAGACGGATAGTGAATAAATAGCTTGAAATAATTTATTGTACTCACCTTAGATAGCAGAGATGCGGATACGTATTAGGATGGCTATGTTTCTAAATATACGAAATATGAAGCGAAATTTTACTACAGTACAGAAAACTCCGAACCTAAACCATCGAAACCCAAATTGAAACACACCATGAAGGTACTGATCCGTGCTGCCATCTTTGGTTTCAATTTCCTGAACATAACTTAAGATTAACTAAATGAGAGATAAAAAAAATTGTAATAAAAAAAACCGTAGTCTAACCATTTCTAATGTGAAATAGTTTTCTTTTGATTATTCTTGAGGCTAATTCAGTAAACGGCTCTTACGAAAAGTATTTTAAAGTTTTACAGGAAAGAGAGGCATGCGAAAGATATTCATTTCAATAATTTGGTTAAAAGAATTATGAAATAATTATATAAATGTATTCATTGCGACAAGAAAATAATTATGATTCATTTAATCATTCTTAATTAAAAAAGATAATTATTTTTAATTCCAAACGATATTTCCAAGATTATTTCTTTAGCGGCAGCGATACGCTGGGTACCAGCTAATTATTTATAAAAAGAAAAATGTATGGATTTTAATAAAATTATTTTTAATTTCCTTATTATAAATTCTGCTTGTTAAAATATATAGAATATTTTAAAAAGCAGTTTATGAAAAGTATAAATACAAAAACGCTGCTTTAGATTTAATATATCTGTATAGGAACGAAAAGTAATTAAATTTTTTTCTTAAAACGAGTCAACTATAATGGCCATTTTAATTTTTCGAGTCACAAACAGAAAACAGATCTGTGAACCAATTCTGAAAAACACACGGTCAATAATGCCTTCTGCTTGTGATGCAGTTGTTGAAAGTGACAAACGAGCAGCATCAAGTAATTCGAGCTTTTCATCTAGTAATTCGATGATAAGCTCGCTGCTATTGGAATATTCTCTAGGCTATTGTATGCATGATCCAATGTAAATAAAGGGAATTTCTTTTTGAAATGATATTCTAATATAGCAAAACACACAGATAAATACATTTATTGCATTTATTTTCTACCAGCTGGTGCCCGGCGCGTTGCTGTCGCAAAAAAAATATTATCAAGTGAAATCAATTAATAATTTGGTAATGGTTTATTTAAATAGGATGAACGGTACGACAGTACATAAAATACGAACAAATATTTATTTTTTACGTATCAGATTTGTGTATTCTTTTAAAATTGTAAAGCTGGTGTTCTTTCAGAATCGTAATGGAATAAATTATTTATTGGGTCTCTTGATTCGTTTAATATTCGTTCGGGATCCTCAAGTTTGATTTTAGAAAATGTGATTAAAATATATTGTTTCGAAATTCCTTAAACATAGAAAACATGTTCATACCATAAAATCGTTATTGTAGTTGAAAAGATAATATTTTGAAAATTAAGACAGTGCAAAATTATAGAGTTCTATAATATTTTTGTAGTTACTGAAAAAAATGCAAACATTTAATTAAAATTTAAAACCCCCAGGATTGACATTCCCAAAACTTTCTCGCATTTTCTGTCATAAAGTTGTTACCTCTGAAAATGACATCTTTTTTCGATAGCTATACAATATTATCTTTTAACTTGGATTTAGCATTTCTACGGAATCTATTGCCTCCTCGGCTAGTTATTTGGAGATTAATTCTTGATAAATAGATGCTTTTGAGATCCGAATTTTAATTTTTTATTTAGATAATTGTACTAAGTCTATAACCATCCCAATTGTAAGCAATAAGCTGACCAAATTTCATCGCCATCGGACGAAGGTTTTAGGAAAGAATAAGAGACATTGAGACAACACATTCATTTTTATTTATATCGATTACATTTATAAATTCTTTAAGAAATGATTCGTGTCGTTAAAGTTATAAAAGTGCGAATAAAAGGTGTGCAGTAAGTCGGTGAAGGATAAACTCGTTGCTTAATGCAAGATTGCCAAAATTAAAATAAAAACTTTCGAAATCAACATTTTCGCGATTCTTTATGACGTGAGATTAATAAAAGAAAAGTAAGAAATTAAATGAAAGAGTAATAGTTGATATCACTTCACAGAAAAAGTGGAACAAATTAGTTACAGGAATTTTAAAAACATTCACTTCAAAATTCGAAAAATTTAATTCATTTTAACTCAGTTAAACATGCATTTTTTTACAATTATTAAGAGAAATGAAAGATATTTTAAGAAAGCTATAAAAAGGCCTTTTTTATATTAGTTAATACGAAAAGGTCCGATTAGTTTGTCGAAATTTCAATAGTGCATAATTCAACAACAATCTACACAAAAGTAGCAAAATTTTACATATACTCGGAACAATTTGGTTTGTATTTGAAATATGTAATTAAGATGAATGTGTGCTTGTTTGTGTGTGTGCAGTTAGATCATTTGATCTAAATTTGATACTCTGTAGGGTACTCCATACGTTTTAGTTTGTAATTCAGTAATTACGTTATTAATTAATGAATTATTTTTGTTTTGAAATTTTAGTAATCACGTCCTTTCCCAATAATTTCCGCACATTTTACAACTAAAAATAAGTTTCTACTTCATCCTAAAATTTAAAAATTTATAATTCCAGTGATACTAATTTTCTGTCGTATAGTTTTCTATTTTTAATCAAAAAATATTTTAAGCATGTTTTTCACCAATATAATTTGAAATATAATTTTTTACTCTTTCAGGTTAAATATCTTTTTCAAGATATTTAACCTGAATGAGTACGTTTAGCGTGTATAGGAAAAAACAGTTATTATCAATATGTTGCCATGATATTAACAAAAGTTGAAATTCAAAGTTTAATTAATTCTCCCAACAAAACCAGCCTAGATTTCTAGAAAGTATTTATACGAAATAATTTAACCTGATATTTTCTAGAAAAGTAAGTGCAAGAAAAGTTTTTCGTGGCTTTTAAAAAACATATATAATATTAATTCAACAATTTTGTATTATTTTATACTAGCTGGTATTCAGCGCGTTGCGGCCGCAGAAGAAATAATCTTGGAAATATTATTTTGGAATTTGAAATAGTTATCTTGTTTAATTAAAAATTTAAGGAAAAATAATATTTATTTTCTTGTTGGCAATGAATACATTCATTGAAATTGAAGGATATATAAAACAGAAGCATGAATAGTATTTATTCTATTTTTATTATTTTATTCTACAAACAAATATTCATTTTTCGGTATTAGATTTGTGTATTTCTTTTAGAACTGTAATGCTTACTGTTTTTTTCAGAATGGTAATGAAAGAAAGTATTTATTGCCTCTCGTGATTCGTTTCATATTCGCTCAGAATTCTCAAGTTTACTGCTAAAAAATTCGATTAAAATATTTTCTTTTAAAACTGATTGGGAATAGAAAATATATTTATGTCATAAAATCTTTGATATAGTTGAAAAAACAATTTTTTGAAAACTAAGATGGTGCAAAAGTATTTGTGCTATCATATTTTCGGAATTTACTGCAATAAACACTAAAATTTTCTAAAATTTTTATTTAAAATTTCAAACCTATAGAATTGGCTCCCCTAACACTTCCTCACACGCTCTATAATAAAACAATTACCTCAGAGAAAGACTCACATTGCATTTACACACAATAGCTCCGAAATATGAACGTCTTGCTTGAATTTGGCATCTTTACTGAATCTGCTGCGTCTCCTTGGCGAGTTATTTGGCTGTTAATCCATGGTTAAAAGATGCAGTAAATATATATGAAAACATTTTTTTTAAACTTTAGATGATTGTATTATGCCTATAATCATCCCGCAAGTGCAAGCAATATGTTGTCGAAGTTTTATTGGAATCGGATGAGCGGTAGGCATACAGAAAAACATTCAATTTTATTTCTGCAGATATACAAACAAACCTTCTGTATACTTCCTGGTACCTGATGTGAAAATTTCTAGAAAATATGATTAATAATATTTCTTTTCGAAAAACAAAGCTGTTGATGCATTTATACATCAATTTATATATGTTGATGCTCATGCATTTTACATCTGAGCTAAAATCACCCACCAAGCACAATGTGGTGTTCTTTTATAGGGAAATGCTACCCATAAAGGATCTTTTTTTCAGCTTATCCAACAGAAGTGGGAAAGAATGGAACCAGCTGCGCCAGCACGGAATTCAAGAGGATCAGCTGAAACTCGAAACCCTTTCTGCTTCCTACAAGCGCAGCCCATGCAGTTTGTGCAGTATAAAGAGTCAGATGCATGCGTTCCGAAGAGTATTATCTGCAACTTGGATTCAACACGATCATGAAGGGATTGGTAAGTACCCACTTCCCCTTACTGGGAAGTTTGTATATATATATATATCAATAAAAATGAATGTTTGTCTGTATGTCTGTTATGCGCTGCCATGCCGCTCATCCGATTCCGAAGAAACTTCGACAACATATTGCTCGCACTTACGCGAAGTTTATAGGCATAATACAGTTCCCTAAAGTATCATATTGCAAAATCTGTTAATAGCAAGTCTGTTCTGTCCGGTGCCCAATTATTAGCTAACACGATAATTGAAAAACAAAGAGAGCGAGATGGAGGCAATTTGGATTAGAGATTTTTATAAAGTAAATACTTAACAGAGGGCCGCGGAGGATTGGTGGTAAGGTCTCGGCTTCGGAATCGGAGGGTTTCAGTTTCGAGACTCGATTCCATCGAAGAACATTTGTGTAAGGGGGTCTCTTGCACGTTAAATTCGTCAAGCCAAACGCCCTCCTCCTGGTGGGGTGCGGCTTGGAGAGGGGGGTGCCAGCTCAGATGTCATCTGACCGTGGTTCCAAATGTCGAGGTCCGTTCAAAATAGCCCTAGTGCTGCTAAAACGGGACGTTAATATAACTAAACTAAACTAAGCCAATTAATATTTTCGAATAGATCTTTTGCTAGTCCT
This sequence comes from Argiope trifasciata, assembly GCA_026543055.1. Lineage (NCBI taxonomy): Eukaryota > Metazoa > Arthropoda > Arachnida > Araneae > Araneidae > Argiope > Argiope trifasciata. The sequence continues at coordinate 215,896 of JAPMOQ010017137.1, read as the reverse complement.
TCTCCAATACGCTCTATAAATGACTCATTTATACTTAATCTTCAAAATTTGCGTGCTTAATAAAGACTGGAGTTTGTTTTTTATGGGAAATATCAGAAAGAGAATCCAATCATATATTGTAATATGTTACTGCATTTATATAATTTTGTTAAGAACTCCATTTCCTAAGGTAGGAATAATTTAATCTTGTAATGTATGAACTAAATCATTGACAGTTTAGTTTGTTGAATTTTCTTAATTCTGTTTATAAGATCCATAAGCACAGAGTTGGGTCGTTAATATAACAGCGGGACATTAATATAACTAATCTTAACAGATAATGAGATAAATCATATCACCGACTGATGGAAAAAGATACTGAATGACCGGACCGCCGCTACAGCAACACTTCCGAGAACTGTGGTTGAGTCCTAATGGCTGTCACCGGCCATGGTACAATCCTCCCAGTAGAGATTACCTCCCGTCATTGATGGGAGGAGCCAGATTCCTCACCTTTAGTGCATCTACCTGGTAGACGAGATTCAACCACCATACCGGAAGTATCTCATCCTCATTTACGAGGTACCCCTGTGGGGGATTCAGATATTGAGATAAATCCAACATGCCTGTTAACCCTTTATTTACGGACAATATTTGAAAATAGCATTTAAATCTAGCTTACATCTCAACTAGATGACTATTTTTGCTGGTTGTATTCTAAAGAACATGGAGAATGTAACGTAAATAACATGAAGTTACTATAAGCTAAAACTAGGAATTAAAATATATTAAATTAATTAATTAATTAATTAAAGATATTTCTGCTAATTACATTTTTTTCCCTTGGGTTTCCTGGGATTATTCTGCGAAGAAAATTAAACTATTGGCGCAAACATGAAGTTTAAAAATAGATGGCAACAAAATTCGGTAAATAAAGGGTTTAAGTATAATGTGATACATTTTTATCATTGACAAAACACCATTTACGGTATCCGACTACATTCAAAACACTGGTTATCGGCTAAATTGGCGAATTTTTAAAAATTTTAATCTTTTTTTTCTTGTAGTTCAGACTTTCCTCTTTCCAAAACAGTTAATCATTTCTCGGAAAAGGAAGGCCTGAACTATCATCCAGAGAAATTTGAAGTAAAACATATTTCTCAGCTAAAATCTGTCTTTAACTTCAATTTTAATTTTTATAAAAGTTATCCGCCCTTAACAGGACGCCTCCAAAAGTAACAGAGGTATTTACATAAACATTTCAGTGCTTGTTTTAAATAATATGGAGGATGAACTGAATCAAAAGCTTTAGTGTTGGCGAAATACTTTTTTCATTCGTAGGTGTTTTTAGAAAAATTATGCTGTAATTTTGCATATATACACATGCATATATACACATATTTTTACCCATAAATTCTTTGGATATCAAAATATTTCTCAGATTTTGGTTCATTTCATTCTATATTGTATTTTAAAATTTGTGTACAAAGGAATAGAGGATTGCTTTATTACCATTTGGTGTAGAGTGTCTCATTTTGGTTAAATTTCCTTAAAATTTATCACACATTTTCTTATTTCTTAATATATATATATATATATATATATATATATATATAGTGTCTATAATTGATAATACAACTAAAAATCCTCAATAGGTTTAAAAAAACAAAATCCAATTTTTCAAAAATTGTCCTTTGAACGTAGTCGGGTACATTAAGTATTTTTAAACTCAATTATCTATTGGTGAATTAATGTATTTAAATTTTATTTTTATTCCGCGTGGCGCAGTCTGGTAGTGGATGCAAGAAACGGTAATTTCAAGATTCAATAGTATTTATTAAAACAGATCCAAAATGGACTGAAAAAGTAGGAAATATTTAAAATGAAAGAAATTCTAATTTTCAAAGCATTATTAAAAGTGCTTTTATAATTAATTCTATAAATGAAAATGAATGTTTGTCTGTATGTCTCTTAAGGCCTTATCACACGGCAAGATATCTTCGGCACTTTCCGTCAGCAAACGGCAAGGAAAGTGGCGTCACTTGTGTGACGTCACTTCAAAGCTTCACATGATTGCTTGAATTTCGTTTGCGGACAATATTTCCGATAACATTTTCGAACTGGTTCGATAAAGTTGCCGATTATGTAACTTGCCTGGCCGGTTTTTGAGGGTAGAAACGGAAAAGTGCTGGCGAAATTTCCCCGTGTGATAAGGCCTTTATGCTTGCTAAGCCGTTCATCCGATGGCGATGAAATTTGGTCAACTTATTGCTTACATTTACGCGATGGTCATAGTCATAGTACAAACACCTAAATTTTTTTTAAAAAATTCGAATCTCAACCGCATCTATTGACCAAGGATTAATCTCCAATTAACTAGCCCAGGGGATAATAAATTATGTAGATATGCTTAATAAAAGTGAAACGTTCATATTTTGTAGTTTTAAATCGCAAATGTCATGCATTCTTAGAGGTAACAGCGTTATTACAGATGATGCGAGAAAGTTTTGGGGAGACTAGCCCTGAGATTTTTTAAATTTTTAATTAAGTGTTAGCGTTTTTCTCAATAACTACCAAAGATATTGTAGTACAAGTATTGCACCATTTTAATTTTCAAAAATTATCGTTTCAACTATACAATAAAAGCTCTTTATTCGCGGGGTATATGTTTCATAAATATGCCGCGAATACAGAAACCGTGAATACGGAATGGTAATTTATATGGGATTATAGGGGATACGTTCCTAGGTGACAAAATAAAAAAACAAATATATAAAAATTCAATTTAATTGTAGTTTTTGAGCATTTTGATTTAATTATCTTAATGCTTAGGCAATGGTTTTAAGAATTTTGTCATTTTCTTTTGCTTGGCAGTTTTTAAAAGCTCCCGTTCAGACTGATACACAGCCCTCGCATTAGCAATTTGCCTCTTAAAAATAAGACTTCGTTCCATAGACGGATCAATGCTCATAAAGAAATCGCAAAGCTAATTTGACCTTCTTAAACCTTCACTACGATTTTTCAAAAAAAATGTCCCGTTTCCAGTGCTTGTTGAAGCATCTTCTTCAATGGGCTGTGAATTTAACATTTCCTCCAAGTTGGATTCAGTCCTCGGCGATATCATTTAACAACATACTTCAGGCAAAATTGTAATAAGATCTATTTTACTTTTTTTTACTAGTCCATTTGACGACATTTACAAAGGATATAGGGCTGGACACCTATTGAAATCCTTCTATTATTATGTATATACTAATTAGATCCACGAATAAAGAAATTTTTAGCCTCGAATATAGGAATTGGGTCGCATTTTTTAAATCCGCGAATAGTGAAAACGCGAATAAGGAGCTTTTACTGTATTATCGATTTTATGGTATAAATGTATTTTCTATGTTTAATGAATTTTAAAACAAAATGTTTTAATCACGTTTTCTAACATTAAACTTGAGAATTCCGAACGAATATGAAACGAGTCACGAGCTTTAATCGATAGTTTCTTTCATTGCCCTTCTGAAAGAACACAGAGCTCTACAATTCTAAAAGAATACACAAATCCAATACATAAAAATGAATACTTGTTTGTTCCTATTTTATGCACTGTCGTACCATCATTCTATTTAGATAAAACATTGCGAAATTATCGATTGATTGCACTTATTGTTTTTTTCGGCGACAGCAGCTCTCTGGTTACCAGCTAATAATGAATAAACGCGCCTATCTTTGCTAAGAAATTCAAAGAAAAGTGCGAGCAAGCTGGGAATTTCTCGACATTTTCAATTGCATCCAGATAATGACTCAAATCATAGAGGACCCATCACTGGTATTTGCAAGTAATGCGCCATCTACCATTGTCCTAGTTTTATTGAAACTCCTGTATGAAGTCCAGACTTTCATACCATTGAACGCGTGTCGGATTATTTGCAGTAAAAACTTAATTCACTTCATATTTATAACAAGCAGGAGTTAAGAAAATATTTCCTTGGAGGGGCAAAACCAATGGATCACTGCCAAATCACTGACTGATTGCACTTAATACTTTTCTTCTTACGCAGCAACGCGCCGGGTACTAGCTAGTAACATACTAAATGGCAGAAATAGTTTGAAACATTTTGCATGTAGTACAACTATCTATTTTTTTTTTAATTTCGAATCTCAACCGCATCTATTGACCAAGGACTCATCTCCAAATAAATCGCAGAGGAGACGTAATATTTTCTGTAGAAATGCTAAATTCCAAGTTAAAGGTTCATATTTTCTAACTATAACACGTAAATGTCGTGCAAGTCATTCTCAGAGGTAACCACTTAATGACAGATGAAGCGAGAAAGTTTTGGGGATACCAACCCTGGGCTTTTTTTAATTTTAATTAAATTTTAGCGTTTTTCGCAGTAACCTCCAAAAATGTTGCAGTACAAATCGTTTTGCATCATCTTAATTTTTAAAAATTATCTTTTCAACTGCATTAACTATTTTCTGGTATCAATATATTTTCCATGTTTAATCATTTTTGATAGAAACAATTTTGATCACCTTTTCTAAAATTAAACTCGAGAATTCCGGACGAATATGAACGAATCACGAGATGCAATAAATAGTTTTTTTTAATCGCCATTCTGAAAGAACGCCAAGTTTTCCAATTTTAAAAGAATACACAAATCTAATACATAAAAATGAATATTTGTTTGTTCCCTATTTTATGTACTGTTTTACTGTTCATCCTGTTTCGATAAGACATTGCTAAATGATTGATTGATTGCCCATAATACTTTTTTTCTGTGGCAGCAACTCGCCGGGTACCTGTTAGCGTTTTTATAAAATGGCATAAATTGTTTGAAAGATTTTGCACGGTTTTTCCCGCCAGATAACTTCATTTGTCTGATGTCTTTTCAGGTGATTCTGCTTTTCTCAGTTCTGGCTGTCGGCTCTTCGTCTCACCTGAGCAGGAGACCCCTAAGAAGACTCCCCGTCCTCCTCCCACAGCAGGGCCCCCGGGAATCGGCCAGTTCTCTGGGCGGATCTCAGGTGGGGGTGTACAGTCACTCGCGCAGGCAGCCGACGCTCGTCCGATACCCCGTCCTCTTTCCGAGGGGGGAAGACTTTGCTTCCTCTCTGGGGGGTTCCAAGGTGGGGCTCTACAACAGGGGCGACCGCCGATTCCCCACCCTTCAGCAAGCTGATGATTCCGAATACGCCGTGTCTCTGGGAGGTGCTGACGTGGGGGCGTACAGAAAAAGCGGTAGAGGGCGTGGCTCCGACGTCTTGGGGGCTTCTTTAGGAAAAGCCCCGGTCAGTTTTTACGGAAGAGAGTATTAAAGGTATGTTTCGAACTTTTGCTTCTCTAAAACCTACTTTTAAGGTCTTATCACAAGGCAAAATATCGTCCACATTTTTCGTCAGCAATTCTGCATTTCTGTCCCCAAGAAAGTTTTTCGCCATCATCCACTTTTTTTTAGCCAGCTTGAAAATAGGTAGTGACGAAAATATTCAGCAGTCGAGCACAACACATCTTGTCGATACTGCTATGCTCAGTGGTGGTGGGGTGGTCGGCTGTGTGCAAGAAGAAGAAGGTAGTGACGTGATGACGTGATCATGCGAAACTTTGAAGTGACGTCACTTACGTTGTCGTTTGCTGACAGAGAGAGCAGATGTTATGTTGCTGTGTGATAAGGCCTTTAGAGTGAGTTTAAATTAAACCGTTCATTACCACTACCCTCGCTCGATATCATGGCCATCTATCCAATGAGATGACCCCTTCTTCGCTCTCTTTCAACTGTAGTAGAGAAGGTGTCATCTAATGACATAGATGGTTCGGTCCTAGAAAAGGATGCCATCTACGATTTACCTCATAGTTGGCAGTCAACGTGTTACAGTGTACGTACACACTTGAAACTTCGAAAATCGTTTAAAATATTGAACATTTTTTGTATTGCTTCAAAATATTCTCTGATCCTTTTGCTTTCTAGCGATATCGAGATGGTGTCCATACTCGGAATATTTCTCGAGTTAGAAGGAATTTTCTGGAGGCACTTTCACTAAAAATTCTAGTTTCGTTATTTTTAAAACTAATTTCATGAAGAATGATATTTTCTCCTCTATGTTGCTTCATTCAAACAATCATAACTCGACAAGAAATCAATCTCATAACAATTATTTTTGTATCAAAATACTCTGTATGAATCAGTGAGTGCTTTGTGCCTCCATCAAAGTTATATTTTTAGAAATGAATTTTCAATAGGTATTTAAAAGTTAAAATGACAGAAAAAGTCTCGTTTTTTCTTTTCATCGTGGATGAAAAAATAGTTTAAAGCAAACTGCATATTTTTATCACTTGATGGAAGCAGACGACATGAAGACTCGTATCAGGCATCATTTCCAACTAGAATGATTTGCCTGTATTTTTAGAATTTAAATTTAGAATTTTTAGATGTCATGTTTCAAAAAATAGGCCAATAAGCTCATTAAGTATTCATTAATGAATCAACAATTAAGTGTAATATGGATTTTTCTCACTGTCATGAATGACCTACTGTGAAAGAAAGAAGGATATTTAAAGTTAACTTTAAAAAAAATCTTCTAGTGTGTACGTACAACTTAAATTAAAATGCGAAACATAACTGCAACTGCAGTCACAAAGGCACATATAAAACTTAGTAATCGGTAGGAAACAGTGGATGTTTTGTGCCTCCATCAAAGTTATATGTATAGAAATGAATTTTTAGTAGCTTTATAAAAATTAAAATGACAGAACAATCTAGGTTTTTCTATTCAACCTTGATACAAAAATTGTTTCAAAAATCTATGTATTTTTATCATTTCACTGAGGTAGACACCCTGAAGACTCATATGAGGTATTATTTCTAACTACAATGATGTTTCTGTGCAATTTATAATTTGAGATATCGTTTTGAAAAAAATAGGCTAATTAGCTCATTAAAAATTAATTTATCAATAATTAATACAATATGTTTTTTTTCCATTGAAATGAATTTGAACATATATTATTGACCTGCTGTGAAAAAAACTGGATTTTTGATGTCAAAATTTAAAAACAAAAAAACTTCCAGTCTGTGCTTGCACCTTAACCTCAAATTTGGACTGAAGTAACTTTCCTCTACGAAATTGTGTAAAGAGAGAGCCTTTAAAAAAGCACTGACGTCATTTCTGTCTGTTAACGTTCTCGCATACGCAGTTTAAAATATTATAAAAGTTAAATTGTTTTTTAATTGATCTCTCCGCTTTAGACCTCCATGAATTCAAATCCAAACCCCCATTTTTTTTTTTGACATTATGATGTTAGGATGGTCGGAAGAGCGACCGTCTCGCAACCGAAAGACAGCGAGTTCTGTCCTCCTCTCGGCCCAAGACTGCTGTGTTGGCTCATGGCAGTTCAATAGGTCCTGCAAGTTCCCATACCTCTGAGGGTACTGAGTCGCTCTCTGATTGGGATCTCAATTCTGACTTGCGGATGGATGGATGAGTTCGACCACCCCCTCAAAAGGGCTGTGTTCGAGCAAAGTCTTTCTTTCACCTTCACGGTGCTTGTTCATAACGAAAGGCGCACACCTCTGCCTTCATTCGAAAGAGCGGAATCTCACTCGGGCTTGGTATGACCAAGTGGCCTGAGACCCACCACCACCCACTACAAAGGTAACTCAGATAGGCTATGAAGTATATGGAATAAATGATATGGTTTTTTACACAAAATTTGTAAATCTCTGTCCAATTTTGACTGAAATCTATTTAGAAAGAATCTGTCAGTCTGACTGTTCGAATATGCCGCAGTAACTACAAAAGGATGAAGATTTAAGATCCACAGATTTAAGATCTGTATTATGGATACCTATCAGGTTTTGAGTCAATTAAGTACAACGTCTATTGATTAGAAACATGTAAACTCAAAGGGATTCTCCAAAGAGCATTCGACTCCATCTTGTTGAGAGAGGAGATTTCAAAATAAGTGAGTGTTGCATCACCATGAAATAGATCAGCTGAGGCTGACTCAGCTAAAGTCGTCCGCCATCGCATCGCCATTTAAACCAACATGCGAGGGGAACCACTGAAAGTGTACAGAGTGCACCGCGGAGAACCTGGCAATAAGATCTAAGATATTCACGCTCATCTTGTTGGTTAGAATGATTGGCAATTCCAGAGGACGTGTCGATATATCGAAGATCCTTACAGAATGCAATAGGTTCGGACCTGAATGCAGAACAGTTGTCAGGATTTCTAATCAAAATATCAGTAGCTCCTTCAGGAGTTTCAATGTGCACATCTCTACTGGAAATACCATTATCTGCATTAATAATAAATGATTTCAGTTCATAATTATTACGTATGGAGCCCTCAAACTTCAAAAAGAGCACTCTCATCACAATATTTCGTATTCAAGCTTGTTTTCATTCGGATACTAGTACTGTATATACTCTTAGAGACTTTGCATAAAAAAAGAAAGCATCTATACATAAAAAATATCAATCTTTTTTTAAAAATCTCTTATAATATTTTAAATAAATATTGCTCATGCAACTGAGTGCAGAAATCTCTGGATTTAAAAATGAATGCTTTTTAGTTTTTTTTTTTTTATAAAAGTGCTTAATTCGGTCCATTTTCTATTTCAGGGAGAAAGGAACATTGGCAGAATGATGGAAGAGAATCCGCATTTGGAATGTTGTTTTATAAACTGAATATTTTGTACATAATAAAGTATCAGTTAATAAATTTAATTCGAAAAATGTTATATATTTATATGGTTGTTGTTACCCATGGCACTTTTACGCGCTCGCTGACCGATAGTTATCAGCGATTTAAGTCTAAATTAGCCCTTGTTTAAGACCTTGTTTTTTCAGTAGCTGCAACTGGGGCCAAGAGTACTACTTCATGCTTCTCATTCGCTTGCATAACCCCTTCTTACAGGACGGCACATTCACACTACGCACAGATAAATAGTGGCTTCAAAGAATCGTGCCGTCAGAGGGTTAAGAGTAGCTTCGAGCTCGATGCAGCCGCCAAAACGAACTGAAGCAGTTTGAAATTCCTGCTTCCATTCGCTTCTAAGCAATAAGAACGATTTCGGTGCTAACAACATCATAAACACAGACACTTGAACACTTCCTCTCATATATGAGAGAGAGAGATAAAGCGATTAATATATTATATACAATCAAAAATCAAACTACAGAACTATCTCTATAATTTCCGTTCGTTTCTCTATAGTTTCCATAAAAGTTCAAGTAATGACCTCAAAAAATTTAGAAAAAAAGACAACTAAAAGAGAATGTTGGACGTAGAAAATTTTGTTTCAAGTTTCAAGATTTGTCGGGTTTTTTTTTTTTTTTTTTTTTTTAACATTACATTTTTTAAAAAATTTTTACATTGCATTTTAAAATGTGAGCTTGGGGAGGCATTCAATTACTCCTTACGGACATGAACTGGATTTCTTGGTTGTGAGTGTGATGAATTTTTCTGGAAACAATGACGCCTAAACCTTTCCTCTTTATTTACAAGATTGCAGTTGTTTTCAATGGCACTTGCAATTGACAAGCTCCCTGATTTTTGTCAGCGATTTTAAACCTGAGTTAGTATCCCTTGTTTGTTCAGTGGCGCCAACTAGAGCCAAGAGTACAACTTTGCTACTTCATGCTACACGTTCGCTTGCACAGCCCCTTTTTACAGCAGAGCGCATTCACACTACTCACACACAGAATAACAACCATGCCCGAACTTGGACTCAAATCCGGGACCCCCAGATCATGGGCAAAACAGGTTACCCCTAAGCCAGGACGCCGGGCATGTATTTACACTAAAATGAATGATTAAAAAAATCAGAAGGTATTAATGTAACTTGAAACATCACAGCTTTGATATGTCTGTCTTGTCTTCGATTGCGATGCTTGTGTCACCTGTTGCATTCTGGCACAGCACTTTTTCATCATCCATTCTACGCTATTCATCACCCATTCTACACCATTCATCATCCATTCTACACCATTCATCATTTATTCTGCATTTGAAAATACTAGTGTATTAAAAAATATTTGATATAAAGCCACTGGGGATGTACATAAAAATGAAATATTTCATTTTGTTTAATAATAAGAGATTTTTTTAATATTTTTGAAATAATATTAAAATTAAGGAAAAATACAGCACTGAAAGAAAATAAAAATCACAGAAAGGCTAAATTTTTAATTTAAAATGGGGAAAAAAGTGTTATGTTATTATATTATATTAAATTTATTAAGAAAAAATGTTAATATTTTGATTGATTTTGACTAATAAAATATCTGATAAAAATTTAAAAAATGCCTTTGTTAGAGGGAATTTTCTACCAATAAATATTTACCTGCAACATTTAATAAAACACTATTCCTTTCGAACGGTGTTCATATTCCGTAAGTAACAGATATATTGACAACCTATAAGCATTATGTTAAAAAGGTAAAAGAAATTTCAATTAGTAATGAAAGAAATTAATTATTTATTGTTCTTTCTCAATAGCGATATCAAAAACTACAAAGGCAAATAAAAACGAATTTCAAATTCTTGGAATTGTAAGAATTCCTCTTATTAAATGCCATTGTTTATTTTGGAGAAAAAAAGGATCAAAGTATCTTGTAAGGGAGGGTTGGGAGAGGAGATAGAGAAATTTCTATAAAAGAATTTGCAGATTTTTTTTTCAGCAATTGATAGGCTCAGCGTTGCTCAAGATTAAAATATAAATGGTTTGAATGTAAAAAGTACCTTTATATAAAATATTAGCTATGACCCGCGACTCTGTTCGCTTGGAAACATTGATGTATATGTAAGAAAAACTATCAAAGAATGACAAATAAAAAAAATTAAACCTCACCTAAAAGCGATACATTTAAAAGTAGAAGCATATAGGAAAATATACAACATAAATCTAATACTATAATACGAGGAATGGTTGCCAAGTCGAAAATCGCCCCAGAATTGATAAACTCCGGTAAACTTGGGGGTCTGGGGTTTTTGGCCTCGAGAAATCGATTGGCGCCGGTTTTGAAGCGCTACGGCCGAGGAGTTCGGAGTTACAGATAGGATATTTTCAAACTTTATTAGTTCGCCATAATGGCTACATAAAGTTTCAAGCGGTAACGTGCTGCCATCTATAGCCAATAGGGCGAACTAATAAAGTTTTATGTTTATGCTGTTATAGGTTTATAATATGTTTCTTATGTATGTATATATGTTTGGTTTTTCTAAATAAATTTGTCAAAAATATTGAACTTCAACACACTTCAATCTTTACCTTTGTATAGAATAGTTCCCTTTCCAAACTCTAACTTTGTTTAGAATAGTTTACAATGGTGCACTTTAACCGGTGGCAACTTATTTCACCAATGGTTTCACAAATTTTCTTATGGCATGTATTGTTTTGATAAATCACAATTTTAAAATTTAAATCTTCGAGTTAGCTTCGATACCTGTTTTCTCCGAGCGGAGCTCGGTCCCCCGCTGGTACAATTTAATAACAAAGACGCCCAACTAGCGTAAAAATAATTTATTTACTTTACTCAAGCGCGATCTTTCAACGATAGTTGGCGTAACGCATATCTCTGACTTTCCTACGCCAGTTGGGGTAACTCAATGCAGATTAGAAATTTTTTATTTCCTTTAATCAGTTTTCTTTTCATTGAAAAGCACTTCGGAATGAATCCGAAAGATCGATTCATTAAAAACATTTTATTTTAAATATATCAAACACTAAAAAAATAAACAGAATCGTTTCAAATAATCAGTCGAAATTCTCCAAATCCTAACCTCAACTTTGTAGGGGGAAAAAACTGAAGCCATACCTATCTTTGGCGGGATTTGGCCTCAGCTTTTTTCCGCGAAAGTTAGTTTCGAATGAATAAAAAATGAACCGGAATAAAAAGTAGCTTATGTTCTCTTCCTGACCTCAATCTACCTCTGTGCTAAATTACATCCCATTCCGTTCTGGCGTGATGGAGTAACAAACATCCATCCATCCAAACTTTAACATTCATAATATTAGCATAGATTAATAAAATCCTCTGCAATTTTTAAAAATGACATTGAGAATATCACGTGATCCAAATGATTCTTAGAAAAGCCACGAACACATTTCATAACTAATAAATTGGATCATTTGGGATTTTTAACAACGAAAGCTTCCAAACCTCCATAATTCAGGGAGTCGTAGTTAAGAAATAAAAAACTCCAATGAAAGAAGTAAAAATTGTTGATATCACTTATGAAAAACCGTTTTAAAAAATCAAAACTTTAATAAATTTATTGGTGATTGTAAAATGGACTTGCTTCAAATTTTGTTTCTATGGGTTGAATATGTCCAATAGCGCAAGACAACTGATTTTATTCATAAGACAAGATTCTTTAAAGTTATCATTAAGGATAACATAAAACATTAATAAATATTGCGAAAGGCAATTCGTTGGTATATAATAAATGAATTTATCTTCTCTGCACTCTTTTCACTTTAAAGGAATGGCAACTCTAAAATAAAATAATCATTTCCATGAATGGAAACAATTTTTGAATAATAAAGAATTAAATTACTAAATATGCGATCGCAAAACCTTTCTTATGCTTATGAGCAAATTATGAATAAAATTCTGTTGTGTAATTTGAATTTCCATTGTATGCAAACTGTTTTCAAATTTTTTTTGCCTAAAGTTAACTCTAGGAATGGATATTGAAAAATGCGGGGTTAAAGTTGTTATCAGCGAAATTATATGCTGGATATTTTTTTAAATTTAAGGTATTAAAAAAATGTTAAACTTCTAAATGTTATTACTGGTGTTTCGCATTTAAATGAAAAGTCATTAAACTGAGGAGGAAATTTAAATTAAGAAGCTTTAGGTATTAAAAATAATTGCAAAATAAGTTATAGAACGAATTGTTAGAGTGATTAGATCAGAAAGAATTATTTTGAAAGTGCAAATCTGGAAAAATATTTTTAACTTTGAAAAAAAAATGAACCAAATTTTTGAAGTTTCACTTAAGTATCTGTTACATAGATAAATAATTGTAAAACATTCATAATACGATATGCGTCTCATCCTCTACAAAATATGAATATAACTAGGTTTATAAAAAACAAGGTACTCTAAAATTGCCTGTAAGTACTTTTTGAGTGGTCAAAATTTGGGAATCGGAAAAAAAAAAAAAAGAATTGTAAAAGTGGCATTCTGCAATTACAGATGCTATTCCACTGGTGAATTTTCAAGTAAAAACTGCGAAGATTTAATTTGAAGTTAAATAATAATAAATTTTTTCTGAAGCCTGAAATAATTTTCCAATGGTTGTTACGCAAGCAAAATGCCACTTCTTACCTTGTTTCGTGAGCCAGCAACCACAAAATAAGACTTTTCTTTTGAAAACGGATTATCATGACATAATTTGAAATCGTTGAATAAAACTTTTGAAACTCTTTTTTTTTCCCGTTCTGGAACTCTCACAGATAGAAAAGCACTCGGCGTTTTTTCACAGCCTTGTGTTCGGTAAATGCCATAATCTGTTAACAGACACTTAGCAAGCGATTGCTTTTCAAACATTTTATAACTGCTACCAATTTTTACTTCTGTTAAAATAAACATATTTTATTGATATTATTTTGTATAATAGCAGATGATAAATTGTAAACCTTTTGAGATCTGGCAGTGGTTTGTAAATGATGATGTGAAGTGAAGAGAATAAATGAAACAGATGGAATTCTGAACGCTTGGAGTCTTGTTTTGATTTTTTAAGTATTTAAGATGCTCTGCAAGCTACAGAGAAATATATGTATAATTTGAAGCTTAAGAAAACGGTTAGTTTTCTAGAAAGTATGCTAAATCTTATTTTGTTAATGAAGTCGAATTTTTCGAAAAATATGTAGATATATATTTCATGGTTTTATCAGTAATATATAATATGTGTCTAAGGGAATTCCAATTAAGCTTTCATACAATACATATATAAGGAAATTCATCCCATTTCTTGAGCCTAATAAAATAAAAATTAAGAATATTTATTGCAAGTTTAAGGCATATTAAACTTTACTCCCGATCTAATTGAAATATTATCGCGATCTTTAACTCATTTTATAGGCCTTTTTTTTCTTTCTAAAAATGAAATTTTTCTCTCAAGGCAATGGCTTTAAGGTATCCGACTACATTCGAAGGAAAATTTCTAAAAAATTGAATTTTTTAAAACTATTTAAAAATATGGTTTTTAGATGTATTGTCAATATATCTAAAAACCAAATTAAACCAACCAACCAATTATACTACAAAATATTATAAATACAAAAAAAAAAAATTTGAAAATATAATATATTTTGAGAAATAGGAAAATGTGTAGTAAATTTTAGTAAAATTTAATCAGAACGGTTCACACTCTACTCAAAATTGTATAGCAGATATCCTATTTTTCTCTGTACACAAGCTGTAGAATAAATATAATGATGAATGAAATGAATCAAAATCTAAGAAACATTTTGAGATACAAAGAAGTGATGGGTAAAAATATGCGCATAGATGCATTTTTTAAATAAATTTACAACTTATTTTTTTTCTAGAAACATCTATAAATGAAAAAAATATTTCACCTACAATAAGTGTTTTGGTTCATTTCATTACCCATATTATTTAAATGAAATGCGCTGAAATGTTTTTGTAAATACCACTATTAGTTTTTGAGATATCATGTTAACAACGGTGGAGAGTTTTTTATGAAAATAAAAGTTTTGAAAAAATTGAAGGACAAATTTTAGACTGAAAAGTATGTGATTCTGGATGATGGGTCAGGCCTTCCTTCTCCTAGAAAAGATGAACTGTTTTGGAAAGAGGAAAGTTCGAACTACAAGAAATTACAATATTAAAAATAATCGCCTTGTGTGATCGATAACCAGTGTTTTTAACGTAGTCGGATATCTTAATTTATTCCAACATACGATTACTTTACTGGCAATACGTGTTTAATTTCATAACCCTTTTCATGAAAATCAAATTAAGCGCTTCCAAAGTGATGCTACCGAATCAAAATGGAAGATGTTACAAGACCCATTCTCTATAATATGAAAGTTCGATCGGTATCGGAAATTTATAATCATAAAAAATTCGATACATCGAAAGTTCGATTACGATGGATCAGCATAAAAATTTGCATAGTGGTCAAATGTCCCATGAACCTATCTTCTGTTATTGTAATCTTTATCATTAATTTATAACAATATAATTGAAAAATATGTATAAAATAGAAGCGACGCAAAATTTTTAGAAATAAACGTTTTTGCGCTATAAAAGAAAGCTAAAAAATAGGTGAATCAAAAAGTGAAAAAAAAAAAACATCTGTACACCAAAACATGATTTCACTCCTATACATTCTGAAATAATAAAGATCTTTTGATATAATATACATTAATATTATAAAAGTGAAAGTTTGAATGGATGGATGGATGTTTGTTCCTCGATCACACAATGAATGAAATTTAGCACAGCGATAGATTAGAGTCAGGAATAGAGCAGAGGTTACTTTTTATTCCGCTTAGTTGAGTTGCTCATTTTGTATTCATTCAAAAGTAACTTTCGCATCAAAAGGCTGAGGTCGAATCCCGCGAAAGATGAGCAAGGCGCCAGTTTTTTCCCCAACAGTAATCAGGTTAGGCGTAGCATGATTTTGAGCGATATTTCAAACGAATGGCACTCGCAATGACCTAATCATGAAGGGACCAAAAACAGCCGCCGGGGAATCCTTTTTTGTACCAGTGCAAGTGAATGGTATGGGACGAGAGAGTAGACAGGCCTTAAACCGCAACATCCGAGGCAATCAGGCGGCGTTGTCGTTTTGCTCGCAGACGATTTCAGACAGACATTGCCGACTGCTGATCAGGCCGTCGGTTCTCATATATATACATCGAAATTTCCACGCGAACGAAGTCGCGGGTAATAGCTAGTAAGATATATGTGTTTATGTATTTTCATTACTTTTAATTTTTGTTTTTATTTAATTGATTTATTTGTATTCTTTATTATTTGCACACTTATTCATGTATATAAATGAATACTGAAAGAAGATGTAGCAATATGCTCCAAGCCATATGTATGTTTGTAATGTGAGGGCGACGCTGTTGAGATTTTTTTTTGCAAACAGCTTCATCCGGTGTTGATGTGAAACTGGTACAAGCTGGTACCGCTCTCTCTCTGTTAGCGGCAAGAGGCATTATTCTTTCGCTCTCCATTAGAGGCAAAAAGAATTATTAGCGGCATCTTCTATGTTTCAATATTACATTATGTGTTTCCTGGTGTATCTATGATCCTCTTCCATGTGTTTACACACACACACACACACACACACACACACACACACACACACACACA
>JAPMOQ010017137.1:180951-196019 GCA_026543055.1 Argiope trifasciata | reverse complement strand
AGTACGATTGTAGAGTAAGAGTACGATTATTTTTGTAGAGTACGATTATTTTTGTAGAACATATTATATTGAAACAACATTTGTTATTTATTTTTACTAATTTTATACAGTTTTCAACAATTCTCCTATTCCCTATATTTTTGCGAATTTCACCTACAAAACTTCGATTGCGCCACAGCGTCGTATGATGATGCTATCACCCCTCAGAATTTGTCGGTCGAATTAGACAACACCCTGAGTAATAGATTTTTTAAACGTATTTTTCAAAAACAGAATTCTATTAATGTTCTAAAATGTAGAAATATTTTTTATGTGTATTGTTTTCAATTTTTTAATCTTTATTTATTAGCCTGCCATTATTAATATCATGGAATTAATTTTCGCAACCAAGCAAGGTTATGCAAATCAAATTATGCAATGCAAACTTTCGAAGAGCCTTTTTTGAAAAATTAAATTTTTAAAAACTATTTAAAACTCTGGTTTTTAGATGTATTGTCAATTATAATACAAAATACTATGAATAAAACAAAACTATTTGAAAATGTAATATACTTTGAGAAATAGGAAAATGTGTTGTAAATGTCCATGAAATTGAACCAAAAGGATTAAGACTCTACATTAAATTGTATTGCAGCCATCCTATTGTTGTTTGCACACAAGTTATGGAATGTGATGATGAATGAAATGAACTAAAATCTAAGAAACATTTTGAGATGAAAAGAAGTGATGGGTAAAAATATGCGTGTATATGCATTTTTTCCATAGATTCTCAGCATAATTTTTCTAAAAACACCTATATATGAAAAAAGTATTTTACCCACAATCAAACTTTTGTTTCATTTCATTGCCCATGTTGTTTAAAGCGCACTCTGAAACTTTCATGTAAATATAACTCTGTTAGTTTTTGAGATATCATGTCAGCTGTGGAGAATTTTTATAAAAATGAATCTTTTGAGAAAACTAAAGTTAAAGATAAATTCTAGCTGAAAAATATGTTTTGTTTAAAATTCTCCTGGATGATGGGTCAGGCCTTCCTTTTCCCAGAAAGCATAAGATGTTTTGTAAAGAGGAAAGTCTGAACTGCAAGAAATAACAATGAAACAAAATTCCGTATTGTGATAGAGAACCACTGGTTTTAACGTAGGCGGATGCCTTATGTTAATCAATTTTTTCACGTAGTTTCTTAAGTTAAGTTCAGAGCTTCAGAAGCTCAAAAATATTAAAATAACTTATTTTTATCCAAAGCTTACAAACTTAAAGAATCCTTTATAGTCATCATCTTTTACACTGGCTATGCCATCTTATGTTATGAAAATTATTTGCATTTGTAAGCCAGTTCTGCCTGATTTTTTGAATCGCCCTGTATATTTTCGCCTTCGCATTTAAGTAAGTAAAGTACTTAGATGTTAGTTAGTTCTATGTAAGTTAAGTACTTGTATAGTTAAGTACTTTAGATGTAAGTTGAGTACTTTTAAAGTACTTAGATGAAAATTATTTGTGTTTGTAAGTCAGTCAACCTGAACTTTCGAATCGCTCTGTATATTTTCGCCTTCTTTGTGTAAATACTTTAAAGTAGTAGTTTAATAAATATTTTTTACGTCTATTGCAGAAATAAAGTTGCCAAACAATATGTTGACCGCTAGCGTGTCTCGTAAAACCCTATAATGATGGCAGAGATTTTAAATTGGGTGGTGTGTAATTGAAAAGGGAAGATAATACATTGAAATGGAAAGATAAAATGTTGTCACAATTTACATTTTATTTCATTCGAATGCAACTGCTTCATTTTATGCAAAGTTTGTAGTGCAACGGAATAGTTTGCATCGACAAACAGCTGCAAGATGCATATCTCACTTATGGGACCGAAATTCAATAAGTTAACAGTTTTTTTTTTATTTTAATATTCCTTCCAAATTATATGAAACTGACATTTAAAAGAATTTCATGCTTCTTTTAAAATATGTAAGATTGCTTGAGTCAAGGAAATTTATCCTGGTTACATTATTCGCAATATTATCACGCAACTTTCACGCAATATTGTATGGAATTTTTTTGAAAGAGTTTGGGGAGGTGGCATAATTAAAAAAATTACAACAAATTTTTATTTATAATTTCATTTTCAGTGCTAACATTGACTACCAAATTTTTTCCTTTTCTTTCAACCTTTTTAACGAATTTAACATTTATAGATAACCAAAATTATGAAAGGCCCGAATAGTTTTTCTAAAATTGATAAATACTTTTCTGTCCTATTGCTTTTCGTAGAGTATGCTTTAAAACAAATGACTTATTATTAAGGACATTTCTTTTAAAATAGGAGCTTGAGGCAATGAAAATTAATTTAGGAAAAAAATATTTCTAATTAAGGTAACCGACTACTTTCGAAGGAAAAGTTTTTGAAAATGCGGATTTTCCAAAAACTATTTAAAGCTACGGATTTAGATGTATTGTTCGTTATAATACAAAATACAATAAATATAACACAATTATTTAAAAATGTAATATATTTTGAGAAAGAAGAAAACGTGTAGCAAATTTTAATAAAACTGAACCAAAGCGGTGAATACTCTACACAAAATGGTAATGCGGCATTCATATTTATAAATGAAAAAGTATTTCACCAACAGTAAAACTTTGGTTCATTTCCTTGCTCATACCATTTAAAACACATGTTGAAATTTTTATGTAAATATCTCTATTACTGTTTGAGATATTATGATAACGGTGGAGAATATTTATGAAAATGAAAGTTTTGAGAAAATGGAAGTGAAAGAAAAATTGTAGCTGAAAAAATGGGTGCCCCTGGATGATAGGTCGGGCCTTCCTTTTCCCAATAAAAGAGAAATTGTTTTGGAAAGAGGAAAGTCTGAACTACAAGAAATAACAATAAAAAAAACAAACTCGCCAATGTGGTCGATAACCAGCGTTTTTAACGTAGTCGGATACCTTAAAATAAAAGTTTCGATCAAAGTAAGAAATAAGTCCTAAAAGCATGTTCTTTCATAAAGGAACTTATATAAATTATAATCATGCAGTTTATTTTTTACATAGAATCTACACGTGCTCTTTCTTCGCACCATTACCAACGATATTGATGATCGAAGCTACAACTGTCGATTTGGAAATTTCACAAGAATGTGTCGTGTCTGATCCATTCTGCATTCGAATCTATTGTTTGATGAATGCTACCACAGCGAAAATTGGAACAATGGACCTTCTGGTCAGCTGAAAATGGCTTGTGCTTTTACACAGATTGAGTTCCATCCTCGTTCGTATATAAAGGCTGGCTGATCTGCAGTCATCATCATCCACCCAGCGCTCCGAAGCATCCCAATCCCTGCCGCAGAATTGCACCTCGCTTATCTATCAGCATGAAGTTTATTGTAAGTATGCTTCGACTTATCTTTTCAGCCACCCTTACTCACTTGAACCTAGTCACACCTCTCTGAAATGAATTCAATTTTAATTTTTGAGCAATTTTTTTCATCAATTAGCCCATTGTTTATGCCTACTGTTCCCCTTTTGGAACACCCCTCACATAAAAGCTATTTTTATTATATATTTTTTACCTAACATATAGAAATTTCATGCAAAAATTCCAATTTTTTAACCTTAGGCATAAATGGGTTAAAAGAACGCGATGTTGTGTTCATAAAGAGGTTTTGAATAATTGAAGGCAATGGATAGTTTGAAGATAGAAATCACGTAGGCAATGAATAAAGCATGAATGGTAATATTCATTAACATCTTTTAATGGCATATAATTTTTTACCTGCTTTCACCAGCACTGCATTATTATTGTGTACTCTTATTTGAAAGCAGATATGTTTTTAAAAGAATGATGCAGAACTATGAAATCATAGCTGTTATTTCCATGGAACGTAATTTTTTCAGAGGAAATGAAATAATTTAATTATTATTATTTACTCCAAAAAAAACAACCTCACTCTCGTTTAATAACAGTTTCGATAAAAGTATATTCTCTTTTACCCATTAGGGAAATATCACTTCATTCATTCTCAAGTGGAAAACATAGAAGGATTTGACTGCTGTTCTGATTAATCTATTTTGTAACTGTTTTATAATCTCAGGAATTAGAAAGTAGAAGTTTGTGTTTATAAAAATATTGCCTTCATAATAATTCTGTGTAAATTAATATGTTTAAGAATTAATTGGTAAATAGTTTATCATTTGGAAATAGCATATTATCTATCTACAGAGAGAGAGAGAGAGAGAAGTCTCGTGATTGTTTCAAACCTGTTTAACCTGGTTAATGAGTTAAAAAACAATGTTCTCAAATAATAACTTGAAATTTGCGATTGTAGATTTCATTTTTTTAAACTTCGCCACGTTTTTCTGTGGCAAAGATGGGTTCGAGTTTCCATTCCTTTTTGGATGTGGCAGAGTTTAAAAATTTTATACATTTACGCGTTCATGACAGAAATATAGTCTTTTAGTAATTTCAGTTTAGTTATATTAACGTTTAATTATATTTAGTTACATTAAAGTCCCGTTGTGAAGCAACACTAGGTCTATTTTGGGGCAGACCTCGTCATTTTGAACCACGGTCAAGTGAACCCCGCCGCACCGCATAGGCGGGAGGATGTTTGGCCTGACAGATTTAACGTGCAAAAAACGGTTCACACTCTAAACAAAATTGCAATGCAGCAATCCTATTTTTATTTGTACACAAGGTATAGAATATAATGATGAATCGAAATGGGCCAAAATATAAGAAACATTTTGAGATACAAAGAGGTGATGGGTAAAAATAGACGCATATATGCAACTTTTAAAATAAATTTACAACTTAATTTTCCTAAAAACATCTTTAAATATCTAAGTATTTCGCCAACAACTAATCTTTTGATTCATTTCATTGTCCATATTATTTAAAAGACAAGCTGAAATTTTTATATCAATGCTTATAATAGTATTTGAGATATCATGTTAACGGTGGAAAATTTTTATGAAAATTAAAATTTTGAAAAAATTGTAGTTAAAGAAAAATTTTAGCAGAAAAATATATGACCATGGTTGATTGGTAAGACCTTCCTTTTCCTAAAAAAAGATAAACTGTTTTCGAAAGAGGAAAGTCTAAACTTTAAGAAATAAGAATAACTTTATTTTGCCAATGTGGTCGATAAACAGTGTTTTTAACGTAGTCGGATGCCTTAATGTGTTCCATTCAAGGTTGCATTTCCTTCTTGCTTTTCTTTTGGGGATAAGGAGATTTGAATCGCTGTTTGAAGTCAGGAGTAAACAAAGAAACGTATCGCTTATGCATACCACAGCTCTTGCTATTTGCACATGCGTGGGATAGTTAAAATCGTAATTGTAAAACTTTTTTATTATATCAATTATTATACTCCAATAAATGCCCTACAAAATGGTACAAATATTTCTTATATCCGTCAGCTGTTTCTCGAGTTTTTGTGGTTAAAACAAACAGAAGCTTTGAGGACAATTCATTTTATATTATGTATAGATGAGCATTTTCCAACCTGAGTGATTAAAAAAATTATAATGAAATGTGATTTTAGCTGAAGATTCCCCTTTCCAGCAAAAAGAAGTTTATTATCTAGTTTAGATTGGTTTATTTTCTTGATTAAATTAACTATTTTTTGTAGTTATTTAATCTTTTTTTTTTCCTTCATCAAAGAGGCCGCGGTGGCCTGGTGGTAAGACTTCAGAACTGGAGGGTTTCAGATTCGAGACTCGATTTGACGGAAGAACCGTCATTTGAGGGGGTCTCTTGCACGTTCAATCTGTCAGGCTAAACGTCCGACAGTTGGAGCGGCTTGGAGAGGGGGTTGCCAGCTCAGGTGTCGTCCTCGTCATCTTACTGTGGTTCAAAATGTTGAGGTTCGTTCCAAAATAGCCCTAGTGTTGCTTTACAAAGGGACGTTGATATAACAAAACTAAACTAATCTAAACTCGCCATCCAGAGAGAACAGAAATTGCCAGTTATTACAAATCATATTGTAGAACAAATGTACGCTACTTTCAAACTATCTCCAACTTATTTTATCTTTTGAAAGAGATTCGAAATGAGGAGATATTCAGCCCCTAACAATAAGATGAAGTTGCAGAGAATTACCAAAACAATTATTTAATAACAAAGGAAAACATTATCTTTTGCTTCAACTGCATTAACTATTTTTCCAGTCTGCAGTATTCATGGAAATGTTCTGCAAAAAATAAAGAAATTATTTATAATTATAATAAAGCTCAATGTGTGTGCTAGCGCTCAACAGGCCAGACATACAGCTACCAAATTTGGTATTTTGGGGGTAGGGAATGTGAACCTCGGAGCCCTTTTTTCAAATTTTTAATTAGAGTTTGAATTAATTAAAAATTAAGCGAGATTTTGAAGTTTTTCAGCTATAACTGCCGAAAATACTATTGCACAAACATGACTTTTACACCAAGTTAAAGATTTTAAAAAATTAGCTTTTTAATGGTGCCAGTAATTTAACATATGACTTAAATCTCTATTTTTAACGAATTTTTAAAGAAATATTTTAACTATATTTTTCAACAATATATATCGGACAAAACAATAAAATTTAAGCTGCATGAGCACGTTACGAGTGAAAGAGGAAAAAAATTATCTTTTATCGATATGTTGCCATCAGATTAAAAAAAACTAATATTAAAAAATAAATAATTATTGCATATTAAACATATAAAAATGTAATTTTAAGCACGTCCCTGCATGAAATGAAATAAATATGAAATATGTTTTTTCCAAAAAGAAAATGTAAAGAAACGTTTTTAGGACTTTTACAGTATTAATTAAATAAATTGGATTTATCGAAGGCAAATATGATTTAATATGTATATATATTTCAATTCACGGACCAATGTCTAATTTATAAAACTTTAATAATAGAAATGCATATATAAAAAAAGTCTGAATGAAGTAAATAATTACATAGTAAGTAACATGAGTCTATAAATGCTTTAAAAAATGTAGAATGCTCAGCTTTTAAATAAAAAGAGATAAACTTCAATCAATTCAGTCTCTAAAACTGACTAATTTATGAATATTTGAAGATGACTATTTAATGAAAACGGGTAATTTTAAAGCACTCCATACACAATTTCAAAGATGATAGCTCAACCAACGTTTAGGATTTCTCAAGACTGACTGGCCTATAAATGCAAATATTGAATGTTCCAAACATTTCTATTCATAACTTCATAAATCGATCAAATTTGATTGCAGAAGATATAAACCTTCATTCATTTATTTGAAAGTGGAAGTGTCAAGAGTTTTTTCATAGAATATGATTCCTTAGAATTAAAAGATTTATAAAATTTAGTCTTAATAATTTTTTAAATTAAGTTTATAGACCAAAATAAAATAAAATATTATTATTCGTATCACTTAAATCTTTTTGAAAGTGAAACTAAAAACCGAATTTTATGATAAATCTAAGCCATTTTTGTTGAACAATTCTTGAAATATCACATAAATTATCGAGTAATTCAGTAGTTCACATAATGATACTCTTTTGCTTATATTTAAAAACAAAATGCTTGGTTTTCGTGAAATTTTTTTTTATCAATTTGCAGTTTAACCATTTCCACTTTGATATGAAGTTGAAATTTTGCGAGAGCTGACAGATAATTATAGAGTCATATAGTATATTACGAGTTTAAGGAATCTATAACTGCACGAGTAAATTACATGACTCTCAAAATTTGAATCTTAAAAATATTTTGATGAAGTAGCTATTAAAAGACAAGTCACATAAAGTGTTTAATTGACAATGACGTTATATATAATATGTAACTGATAATTTAAAACAGCTGTAAGATTGGCGAACCAGCTGGTCGCCAAAGGCGGCTAATATAATAATAAAAAATAACAACAAAAAGTCGGTTTTAATTCTCAATTCAATTCAAATGCCGCATGAAAACGAATGCTTGACGTTCGTGAAAATATTTGCTTCAGGAAATAACACGATTTTATGTGTTTCCGTCGATGCACATTTTCATTCGCTTGTTTTCGCAGTTGGTCCTGCTCTTCGCCGTGCTTGCCGTAGCCGCTGCTCAGCGCCGGACGAGATACATCCTCCCCAGAATTCCGGTCCTCCCTTCCTATGGGGATGAGGAGTACGCTGCCTCCCTAGGAGGCGCCCCCATCGGCCTGTACAGGAAGACCGATGGCAGGGGCGGATTCGGCAGGCCCATGGGCGGATCCGAAGTGTCTGGAATCTCTCTGGGAGGTGCCAAAGTAGGTTTCTACGGAAGGGACCGCGCCAGCAACAGGTACCCACTTTTGGGATAAGAAACACAAGTGAGTGATTTTTATTTTCTTCTGCGTCTCTAACTTTAATGTTTAGGCTTAACTCTTAACAAATTTAGTATTTCAACTATTTCCTACGAATGAATCCTCATTCTAAACATCAATACAATCTTGCTTCAAGATTGTGTTAAAATAGTTCGAAATAGTTAAGTTAGTTAGTAGTTATAGTTAAGTAGTTGTTAAAATAGTTCGAAATCAGAACTATTTTACTTCCATGATTTTCATTAGAAAATAAACAGCGAAATTCCAACTACATACCCCCCACTAGCTGATATTTATTGCCCAGCAAACAAATATACTTCAAAATATTTCAAATATCGAATAAAATTCTTGAATCGTATTCCAAACGAAATATTCGGATATAGCTATTTAATAATATTCTGAAGCATAAAAACGTAATTTACCGTGAATTATGTTTGGATAATTCTTTTTTGTAAGTTTTGATAATTTCATAATTCATTCAAAACATCGTACTTTTGCTTCGAATGTCATTTCATTCCGTCTAAACGCTTTTAAGGCCTCATCGCAAGGCGAAATATCGTCCGCACTTTTCGTCTGCAATTTTCCGTTTCCACCAAAGGAATAAACATCTTTTATTTTGCCTATTTATTGATTTACATTTTAATTCTTTGCTGAATTTCGTATTTTTACGTTTTATATCTATCAAACAGTAACAGATTTATTATGAATCAAACAATCCCAAATTAACTTTTTTTTAAATCCTAAATTCGTTATTTGAAACTATCGTTTTCACCTTATTGAAAACTCATAAATTCTAACGTAAAACGATTTAGTATTAAAACGTAAGTTTTCCACCCTTAAAGACACATGAATCTTCCAGAAAATACCAGACTATTTTGTTATTATTCAATGGTTTTTATTTCATTGTCGGCAGCCTCAGATCTTTAAAAAAATCAATACAAAAGCAGTTGAAGAAATATCGTTGAATGCTTTCTGATGCAAGACATTATTTTAAAGTTTAAATAACAAGGATTTTCTTTTATCTAATTTTATTTTATTTGTCATATAAATACACCCGTGTAAACACAAGCGAAAAGAATGTCTCGCCAAATGAACGCTCAATTAGCCAAATGCTGTGGTCTGCTTTAATGCCTACTTCCCCCCTTACTTTGACTCATCTACTCGCGGCAATCATGTTCTGGGTTTTTCTCGTGAAGGCAGGACAGTAAAAGGTACAACATGCCAGGCTTTTTGTAAGATTTACAGGAATTTTTTCAAGCACTAGCCACGCGCATTTTTGATATATACATAGTTGTATTTGGTTCATTCCTTGTCGAGTTATTATTGTTTTAATGGAGCAACAGAGAGGGAAAATATCATTTTTCGTGAAAGGAGTTTTTTTAAAAACCGACACCATAGGACTTTTTAAAAAAGGCCCCTAAAGAAAACCCCTTATAACTCGAGAATATTTCGAATATTGACACCCTCTTGGCACCGTTTGAAAGCTAAAAGACCTGAGGAAATTTTGAAGCAATAAAAAAAGTGTTCGATATTTTGAACGATTTTCGAAGCCCCGTGTGAACGTACACACCTTAATTTATTGAAATTGGCATGTATTATTTCTGAAGCTTGCTTTTAAGATTATTTATTTGTATTTATAGATCAACCTTCGCCGATGCCGAAATGGAGACGAATTTGGACTACTGACCTTGGAAAGCAGAATCTGGAAATGACTCGAAAGCGATTGTAAATGCCGCCGGAACAGAATGAAATTAAAAAATGAATAAAAGCCTGTACTTTTTTTATTTCTTTCAATTCTATCTCTCACTCACAACAGCAAAATAACAAGTGTTTGGAAATGATTTTAATATTATACTTATATTAAAATGCATTTCTTTATATAATTATTTGAAATTTCTGTCTATAATTTATTATCATATAGGTATGCAATGTCAAATTATTTTTAGGAACCATTTTTGATAAGAAAAAAAATGACATTTCACTAAAATTCACTTTTGAGTAGCATTAACGTTTTGATATCAAAATTTAAGGAAACTTGCCGCCTTTGGCGACCAACGCATTCGCACATATTACTGATTCTTATGTGCGAGTTATTATGAGTTTTAATATAGAAGGCATTCCTTTAAAAATTCCACCTTGTTATTCGATTCCACATAACATTCGTTTAGCTTCTTGAGTTATAATGAATGCAAACTCATAAATGTGCATGCCACGAAATGAAACCGGAAGTGAAAATTCTTCTTCGAAATTAATATTCGAAAAAAGTAATTTTTTTTCTCCAAATCTTAACATTAAAAGTACATTAATCAGTTGTGGCAAAAATACACTAAGAAAATAATTATATAATAATTAAAGAATGATACAGGCAGAAATTTCATTTCTTTGAAAAGAAAATTTGAGTTTTAAGAAAATGGAAACATCTTTTTTATGAGATAATAGTTTGGGAAGATAGGATCATCAATTTTCATAGATGGATTCGTAAAATCTATCAAAATAATAATTAGTTAATTTTTCTGTGCGTTCAAATATCAGAAGAAAAGTATTAAAATGCTTCAATCTTATTAAATGCTTCAGTCCACTGAAAAAGGATTGGACACTCAAATTATTCAGGAAATATTTACATTGAAATAAATCAAAGCATCATAAAAAAGTCGAGAATTCTGGATTTAATTTTAAACATTTCTCAAGAATAATCTAAATCCTTCTCTAGTAAAGATACTAGTATTTAATAATGAGTGCTACGAATCGAGAATGTCAAACAGAAAAAATAATTTTAAAAACAAAGTTAACAATTTTTTAGTGTAATATTTTCGGAATCAAATCTTATGCGTCTAATTCCATATGGTTTTGTGACTTTTGAGTACATCACTATGTGTAGGAGTCATAAAACTGTTAATAATCAATGGTCTCGTTTTCAATGCGGTTGTGTTACTGCAAAGGATCAGTTTTAGAAGAGGCTGCAACAATTTAAACGGTATCTGAAAGTGTCAGATTTGGAGAGAGTTAGCATGATGTTTAACACAATTTCAATCAATGACGTGTTGTTTAATACAGTTTCATGTGTTTTGATACTATCTGAATATTTTCCACTTTGTTTTTTATGAACCAAAAATTGCTTTTCAATGAATTTATTCAAAAATGTTTAATAAAAATCAATGACGAATGATATTTCTTTCCATACAAAGGCTATTTCCACTTTAAAACAATAAATCAAGATTTTAGTAAATGCATTACTTTACATAAGTGCTAATTTTTGTTTTAAAATTTGTATTAAACAAAAGAATTTTGGTTTCATTAGTTTTTTTTTATTTCTTCCTGATTCGTTTGTTTGATTCAGTATGTTCAAATACTGAAATGGATGTTATTTAAAGATAGGAACTTAAATAAAAGCTCGTTCTGAAGTATGAGGTACAATCAAATGATGTTGAAACGATTTGTTAGGAGGATATAATTATAAAAAAAATCTCGATATGGCGCAAATAGTAAGAAAAGCTTCCAACTACGGATGTTAATTTTATATCAGTTTTTAAAAAAATTCCAAAGTAGAATGCCTTTATAAATTTAAACTTTTCTGTTCATTATTGTAGATTTAATTTTAATATTGTTACATATTTTTATACATCTATACTCTGATAAAGATACATTTTTGTTCATTATACGACTTTGTATTTTGTAAGTTAAACATTGTAAGTACACAGTGCCTAAAATAAGCAGCTTATTAAATAAGAAATATATTAATATTTTGCCAACAGATTGTTTTATCTGCGAGCATTTGTAGGTGATATTAGCTGAATTCAAATTTAATTTCCTTCTAATTGTACTACTTATTAAACCATAATCCAAATCTACTATTAAAATATAAAACAGAATTTTAAGGTATTACATTGACATATGTAGTAATAAATTTACATTAATATATGTATATGCTCTTCAGAAAATTACATTTTTTTAAAGGTCGTTCTTATATATAAAATAAGTCATTAACAATAGTATTGAATAAAGTTTTGGTAATACACACTTCAATAATACACACCTACCCCTTTATTGAATTTTTCTAATTAGCTATGCCTTTTTTTTTACCATATTTTAAACAATGTAATTATTTCCGATTTCAGAAGAACTCATGGCCATTTTAAACCTTCCAGAGCACCTGAGATAATAAAAATCCCGAAATACACTTTTGCCTCCAAATTTTTTTTATTGATTTTAATTATGAATAACTTGTAAATGCTAACTAGGAATATTACTATAATAAAGTTCCACAATGAATTGAATCAACAATTGATTATGATTGAATACATTTGACTGCAGGGTCCTCTGTCACTTAATGAAAGTATACAATTACATACCTTTCTACAACTACAAAAAAATTATCCAGAGCTGAGGGGCTCCTTGACAATTGTCAACTTTACCTATTTAAAATCTTGTCACCCCCCCCCCCCCTTGATTAGAATTATTTAAATAATCTCTTTGGCTGTTGACATTACACCTCCTGTAAAGATTCAAATCTCTTGGGAATTTAATTATATTTATTAGAAATGGCTTTAAGGAGCAAGTTTGTATGTGCCCGTTGATTTGGACTTTCTTAAGCGTTTCCTTTTTCGTGAAAGCAATGTACAAGTTGCAGATATTTTGCTTGGAAAATGTCTGGTTATCTCACAATGAGCCCCTAGCTTGCAGAAGTCCAGCCAAGATCAATATAAGATTTCAGCAACAAATGAGTTTACAACATTAATTTCTTTATTAAGTCAGAAATAAAGTCAGACTTCTGTTACTGCTTTGCAGGAGAAACTTTAAAGCGGTGTTTTATATCTTTAAAACTATGTGAGTGAACATTCACTTCTATTTCTAGAATTTACTTTCAGTCATATTACATGAAAATGTGACCAAACTTTTGCATCTTTCCGTTATAGAAATCTGTAATCATGCTATTAAAATGAAATGAATCATTTGATATTAATACATTGTTAAATTTAAAATTGCATTATGATACTTATTCAACAGCCATAATTTTTTTTCTCACAATAGGCTAAAAATTTGGTTATTTTGTATTGGATTTGCAGGAATATTTAACAGAACGATAATCCTTTAATGCTACTATGCACAAAAAATAATCTTAATTATTTCTTAGATCACATTTATATTTTAAAATTACAACCAACGTAGTCTCTCGCAAGAAATGTTCTAAATACAAGAGAATAAAAATATTCTTACCATTGTTTGGCTTTCATTTATTACAAAAGTCACGCATTACTGTTGTTAAATATCTTTAACTCAAAGAAATGCTTCCCCTTTTTTTCTAATGCATATAAAAAAACAACAACAAAATACAATTTGAAAATAAGGGATATAAAATGAAGAAAAGCAAAATAAAGCAACGTTGTAATTCATGTAATAGCAATTATGCGTAAAGTATTTAACGTATTTCTTTTAACATATTATAACCTTATAATTAATGTTGATATTTCATGAAACATATGGGTTTTAATTTTAAACAGCGAGTTTTAATTTTTATAACATATATTAGAGAAATCATTTTAATTTGTATATTAATGTATGTTATTTTCACAAAGATATGCATTTCTTTTTAAAGTTTATTCCGAACAATCGCATATTTATGAAATAAAACGTATTTGGAAAAAAAGGCTTAGTTAATTCCGATTTTACACAGTTTCAAATAAACTTCATGGTTTTTTAATAAGCTTTCATAAGATTTCTACAATGGAAACAAAATTTTATTGCATTCAGAAAACTCACGCATTGTTGACACAATAAATCTACGCCAGAAAATGACATGGATCTAATTTCCTGTGTGAAAGAGTTTACAAATAAAATTTTAGATGAAGCTGTTAACTTTTAAATATCTTTCTTTAGAGAACGAACACTTCTTTTTTAATCTCTTTTTTAAGAATATATTTCTTAATTTAAAAACAACTTTTGAGCAAATAAAAATATAGCTATTTTGCTCCCTGGTGTTTGTCAACTTTTTAAGCTGTATTTACAAATGTGGTTAAATCAAAAGAGAGTGAAAGAGTTAAAGAAATTTTTCTTTTCTGTTTTCAGATATTTATTTCATAACATTCGTCTATCAACTTTATAAATAAATACAATTAAGAATATAAATGTCTAATGATATCGAATACAAGAAATATGTTATCTCTAACGTAAATTATATTAAAATTAAAAAAAAATCGTTAATTTCATTCGTTTATGTATTTAAGTTGCGTATTTTTATTCTGTCTGAAGAATACCGATCTTCGATAGCATGTATAGTCAAGATCTTTGGTTTATATTTTCATATGTAAAGATAAAGTTTTCATATAACCGAGAATATTAGATTTTTAAATATAAAATACATTTTTATAACTATATCAGGCTTATTCAGTTAATTATTTATTTGATTTCCAGAAACTTTTGTAGATTTTCCCATCTTTTTGCCGATGCAGAAAATAAGCTATGCAAACGTTGCAATAACAAAAAAATGCAATATATACTGCTGGAAGTGACATCACAAATCTATAAATTAAAAGAGTATGATAAACCAGACACACACATAGATTGCATGAGGGTTTAAAATAATTTTTCTAGATTTTACACCTTTATATTTCCCTTTCATGTTTCTACCATAGTCGTATGCATGTCTACTAGAATCTGTAATATTTAAATCAAGCTCACTTAACATTTCCAGTACTTTAACAGAACTACTGTTAATTTAATTACTGTTACTGTTACTTTAACTATACTACTGTTAATTTAATTACTGTTACTT
>JAPMOQ010017137.1:167358-180941 GCA_026543055.1 Argiope trifasciata | reverse complement strand
TTTTTTTTCCGAATAGAAAAATAAATAAGAAATTTTGTAGCCAAAGAAAAAAACAAATATTTTTATTTTAAAATTTATTAAAAAACTCAATGAGATGCTTCAATTTACAAATTCGCTGTTTTCTTCATTTCCGTCATCTTCTCTGATGAGGTTCTTGCATGATGAATTTTTGTTTTCCCTAGAAAGAAAAAAAAAAACACACACACACACACACCACTTTATTTATGCTTTTTTCAAAGTATTTTACTATAAAAACAGAAAATTTGCCACGGATTTTTAAGAAAGTTTAACTGATTGTTATTTATAAATGTGTTGTTTCTTATGGTTCTTGTCATTGGACAAGCCCGCTGTCCAATGACAAGTGCCATTCATATATATATATATATATATATATATATATATGTTTAGTCTTAATCTTTAAATATTAACTTTTGCCGAAGTGAAGGCAACGCACTGATAAAAGTTAATTTTTCTCATATGAGTTTGTGTATACAAAATTTTATTTTCATTTTTCGACAAATAAATTGTTGAAAAATATAGTTAAAATATTTCTTTAAAAACAGAAATTTAATTGGAAACAGAAATTTAATTTAGTGGTTAGAACTATAATACCATTAATAGGATATTTTTTTGTGCTGTAAAATAACGTAAAGATCCATTTTGTTGTGTAATATTTTCAAAATGTTATCGCGAAAAAAATGACGACATTTAATTGAATTAATTTTTAGTTAAGGTATCCCACTACGTTAAATCTTCGTTATCGATCAAATTTGCATTTTTTCAAGTTCAGACTTTCCTCTTTCTAAAACAGTTTATTTTTACTAGTAAAAGGAAGGTCTGCCATCTCATCCGAGGGAACTTTAAGCAAAATTCCCGTGGCTAAATATGTCTTTATTTTTCATCTAAAATTTGTATTTCACTTCCATTTTCTCAAAACTTTCATTTTTTATAAAAATTCTCCACCGTTCACATGATATCTCAAGAACTAACAGAGATATTTACATAAAACTTTCAGCGCTTGTTTAAAATAATGTGGGCAATGAAAAGAACCATAGCTTTTATTGTTGGTGACACACTTTTTCATTTTCAGGGGTTTTTAGGAAAATTAAATTGTAAATTAATGGAAAAAAATGCCTATATATGCGTATATATTTACCCATATCTTCTTTGCATATCAAATTATTTCTTAGGTTTTGATTCATTTCATTCATTATTGCATTCTATAACTTGTGTACAAAGAAAAAATAGGATTGCTGTATTACCATTTGGTGTAGAGTCTAAGCCGTTTTGGTTCAATGTAATTAAAATTTACTACAAATTTTCTTATTTCTCAAAATATATTATGTTTACAAATAATTTTTTTGCATTTTGTTTTATAACTAATAATACATTTAAAAACCAGAGCTTTGTTTTTAAAAAATCCAATTTCTCAAAATTTTTCCTTCGAACGTAGTCGGATACCTTCATTAAGATTCTAACTAAATTTCAAAAAATTGCTCAACAGGACTGTGTCTTGATCTCCAAGCTATACATGTGCCAAATCTGGTAGACGTAGGCCAAACAATCTGTTCTGTAAAACAACTGAGCGCACACACATTCATCTATATTATAAATTGATATTTCTGTTCTAGGAAAAAATTTAAAGAACTAACTGGTTTTTTGAACATTAAAAAGTCGATTGTAATTTTTTTCCTTTTACATATACTAAATATACAAACAGAAATACTTTTGTATCTATTTTTAAAATCGACATTGAGGTTTTGATGAGTTTCTACAGTTAATATAAACATTCGGAATCCTAAAATACACATTAAAATTACTGTGCCACGTCTCTTTGCGAGAAAAGCTGAAAAAAAACAACGAGTGAATGAAATTTCGAATACGGCTTTTTCTCAAAGCTTGGCGATTTTTTTTTAACATTCAAGTTCAGGACAAAATCCATCCGTAGAAATCCATCAGTCTCTGAACTCTCTGGACATTATTGATCCGCCCTCCGTTGGTCCTGCTGAAAATGTATGTGTTGAAATTCACAACTTACTCTTCGATTGTGCCAATTGCAAATTGAAATTATAAAGTTATTTAAGGTGTACATACGCATTAGAAGATTGTTTTTCAAAATTTTAACTTTAAAATTCCTGTTTTTTCACAGCAGCACATTATTATATGTTTAGACTTATTTCAGTCAGAAAAAACATATTACGCTCATTATTAACTAATTCATTAATATTTAATGAACTAATGAGCATATTTTTTAGAAGGCGATATCTTAAATTCTGATTTGTACAGACACGCCATTCTAATTTGAAATGATGCCTAATATGAGTCTTCATGTGGTCTGCCTCCATTAAATTATAAAAAACCAGCGGGTGACCGAGCTCCGCTCGGAGAAAACAGGTATCGAAGCTGACTCGAAGATTTAAATTTTCAATTGTGATTTATCAAAACAATAAATGCCATAAGAAAATTTGTGAAACCATTGGTGAAGATGTGAAAGATGCGGCTTCAGATGGTCCCGACATGTTCAATTGGTCACTGTTCACAACGAATTCGTAAATTTGCTTCCGTTCATCCGCTTCTTGAAAATTCTTGTCCAGGAAAAGGCGTCGATGAGAGAGGTATTGTCGAGCATAAAAGACGATGTAAACTCGGCAGGAAGACGCATCATCTTGGTGGTTGTAAGCGTTGCGAGGTTTCACGATGCATCCTTTCAGCTTTTCATTCGTAACAACGGTATTCAAAACGTGTCGCAGTATTTTTCTCAAAACAGCATCGATGGGCAGCGGGTTGTCGACTGGATCGCAGACTAATAGTTGACGTTCTCCATAGCTTGCTTCGTAAATTCCTAGCATCCAGTGCTCGCCTCTATCCATTTGAGCTCTCTTGTGAATGGAAAATAAGTAGCACGTCGAATCCTTGTTGAACGCCGTATAGATAGTTGGAAGCCTTGTTCTGGTCGCTGATATCGTTGAGAAGAGCAATTCCTTCATAAGCGCCATCCGCTGTTGTAACGTAGAAGCGTGCGACAAATTCAGGGTGAAGTACGGCATCTTTGACGGTCGGGTAAGCTTGTTCGGTGTAATGGAGAAGCATTCTGACAATGACGGTATCTTCTAGTTGTCCATTTGCGGGTAGAATTGAGTTGATCGCTTGTTGTTCCAAAATTCCGGCTCCTTGAAGAATTTCATGTAGAGGTGCGTTCTGCATGTTGAAAATGTAGCTTGAAATCTGATGAATGTTGAAATGTCGGACTTTGTTGACGGTGATTTGAAATCGAAATCAGTTCCTTAAATGCTTTTTTGGAAATTCGAATATTTGGAAATTGGAATTTTGAACGAATCAAAAAGAACGAATCTTTTTAGTTAACGAACGAGCGCTAAATTCAAAATTTCATTAACAAATTTCCCTTACTAAAAAGCAGTGGAATTAGAATCGTACTTTTTAAAAGAAAATTTAGTAAAAATATCAAAGTTAT
This sequence comes from Argiope trifasciata, assembly GCA_026543055.1. Lineage (NCBI taxonomy): Eukaryota > Metazoa > Arthropoda > Arachnida > Araneae > Araneidae > Argiope > Argiope trifasciata. The sequence continues at coordinate 177,469 of JAPMOQ010017137.1, read as the reverse complement.
CCTTATTTTTTCTTTTATATTTGTTTTACCTTAATTTTGTGATTTAAAAATAATCGTGTGGTCATCAAACTTTATTAGTTCGCCATATTGGCTATAGATGGCAGCACGTTACCGCTTGAAACCTATTAGGCAATAGACAAAGAAAATTTAAGTACTGCCATCTATAGCCATTATGGCGAACTAATAAAGTTTGAAAATATCCTATCTGTAACTCCGAACTGCCCGACCGTAGCGCTTCAAAACCGGCGCCAATCGATTCCTCGTGACCAAAAACCCCAGACCCCCAGAGTTTATTAATTCTGGGGCGATTTTCGACTTGGCAACCATTCCTCGTATTATAGTATAAGATAAGTAGGATTTTTTTTTTAAAAAAAGCAAACAATTTTTTCTTTAACAATGAATAGAAAAAATGAGGGGTTTTTTTTCTCTCATTTTAACTTTTAAATAGTTATTAAAATTAATTTCTGTAACTATAATTTTGATACAGGTGCAAAATATCCGAAGCTCTATACATATTATTTTGATATATAAATAACTGTATTTGGTAAGTTTCTTTACTATGATTTACGATTACGAGAGTTATGACTGTTCATATCATCTTTCACAAAATGACTTTAAAAAAACCCCGAAATTATAACTCTTAGCAAAAGTACCTCATGAAAAATTCTTATAGCTCGAAAAATATTGGGAATACTGACAAGATCTCGGCATCATTTGAAAGCGAAAGGATCAGAGATCATTTTGTAGCTATAAAAAAGATTCTACATTTTGAACGATTTTTGAAGTGTGCACTTAAAACACCTTAAAAAATAGTGAAACAACTGACGTAAAATAAAATACAGGAACTATTGTTATTAAACTAAAGTTAAAATATCGAATCTTCATTGATATTTTCGATTTGAACTAATCCAGGAGGAGCAAACTTCTTTCTGATGGCATTAGGCAAAGGTGGGGATTGTTAGGACTAGTGCTATTGATACGGGTCCATGATTCTTATGTGGTTGTCACATCTAATTCTCCAGAAGTGAAAACAATTACCTTTTTTTCTTTTCATCCCAGCAGAGGCCACCTCCTAAGGAAGGAGGGTCGCTCCCTGCCGTAGAGTCCGACTTTGGCACCGCCCAGCGAAACACCGGATATTTCGGACCTCTCGCCAAACAGCCCTCCCCCTTTCCGTCTGCTGTAGAGGCCGACGGGGGCACCCCCTAACGACGCAGCGTACTCGTCCTCCACGTCCGAGTAGTAGGGCAGCATCCACCAGGGAAAGAGCCACGGTCTGCACTGGGCGCCTACCACCAGTAGGAGGAAGCATACACACACCTGCAAGAATGGACAGAAAGCATATACACACCTGTAAAAACGATCAAAAAGTATATACACACCTATAAGTACGAAGAGAAAATATATCAAATTAACATTATCAATGAACGAAATCATCAGGTTCAAAAAATATATTCCTCAACATTTTAGCATGTGCACCCACCTCTTAAGGCAGGGGTCTCCAAACTACGGCCCGCGGGCCAAATCTGGCCCGCCAGTGCCATCAATCCGGCCCGCGACAGCCAATGATTTATTGTTGTTACTATTGCTGTGATAAGTTGAAGAAGAAAACACAGAATGATAATTACTCGGTTTTATTTACCAGCTAGGTAAAACTTAACGACAGAAATGATGACGAAGAAAACTTAAGTATCTAAGCTTAAGCATATTAATAGCTAACAAATAATAGAAATGAATCCCACTAATCACAGTAAAACAAAAACACTAATGAGATTTATGTAATTGTGATTTTCCAAGGACAATAGTTTGTAGTTGTGGATCAATTTTACTTGTACCAATTATTATAAGAGATTTAAGATGCTCATCGATCGGTTAATTGAGATCTGTAAACATTCTTTGTGTACTTCATCTTGGAAAACGTTTTCTCACACAAGTAAGTAGTACCAAAAAAAGAAAACAACCCACGAGCAAATTATCAAATTGTACCAGTGGAAGGCTCTTATAAAATTCCAACAAAGATGAATTTTCATATTTGTTCTTAATCATATCACTGCACTGTAAATCAATAATTTCCATTTGGACTTCTGGAGCCAGGGTTTCAATGTCAGAATCAAAAGGATTTGGAACATGGCCCTTGGAACATACTGAAAAAATCATTATGGCCTAAAGGCTTTAAAGTTTGGAGACCCCTGTCTTAAGGCGTCAGAATAAGTTCAAAGGAAAATTTTCAAAAAATTTAATTTTTTAAAAAAACATTTCAAACTATGGTTTTTAAATGTATTGTCCATTATAATACAAATTACTATGAATACAACAAAATGATTTGAAAATATGTTTTGAGAAGTAGGAAAATGTGTAAAAAATTTTAATGAAATTTGGCTAAAGCGGTTCACACTCCACACCAAATGGTAATGCAGCAACCCTATTTTTCTTTGCGCACAAGTTGTAGAATATAATGACGAATGAAATGAATCAAAATCTTAAAAAAATGAAGAGATGTAAAGAAGTGGTGGATAAAAACATACTTGTATATGCATAGTTTCCATCAATTCATAACTTATTTTTTCTAAAAACATCTATAAATGAAAAAGTGTTTCACCAACATTAAAACTTTTGGTTCATTTCATTGATTGTATTATTTAAAACACACGCTGAATTTTTTTGCGTAAATACCTTAAATAGTTTTTGAGATATCCTGCTAACGGATATCTCAAACGGATAAATTAAAATATTATTATACCATGCAAATATTATTTATAACAAATTAGCAATACCAGTACGGCGTTACCCGCAAAGCATTAACAAAAAATATACAGGTATAGCATTCAAAAATAAAAATTAGCTTTAAAATTAACTCGCGCTTCCACCTGATATAACATAGACATGTTACCGAACATCAAACAAACATAGAATATATTTAGAAATTATCAAAAAAATAGCTGCAAAACATTTTTTGAATGAACGAAGCTTTTTGACATTTAATGGGCTCCGGTCAAGGTTGGATTTCCTTGATTTGAATAACTTTTTAAAAATCAGACGTAAAGAAAGAAACGTATCGTATGTGCATACCACAGCTCAGTTTTCGCTCATGCGTGGAATAATTAAAATTGCATTTATAAACTTATTTAAATTATTTGTTTTTTAAAGCCTTTATTTATTTATTTATTTGGGCACTAGCCGCCTTTGGCGACCAGCTGGTTCGCCATGAGTAATACGTTCTAAAATTATCGATTAAATCCCATATTCATTAGCCTTGAAGTAATTCCGGGCATTGATTGGCCTGAAATTAATATTTTCTTTAAGATGATGGACGGAAAGTTCTAAAAGAATACGTTTTCCTAATAATCTTTAATTTTATAAATCAGTCGGTTTTAATTATTGATTTAGAAGACTGATTGATGTAGCAACTTTTATTTAAAATATCAATAAAAATATTTTGTAAAATATGGCTCACAGAGCAAAGTATGAAGAAATCTAAAACTCATAATTCATCAATGCGTAATTGAATTCAAGCCATATAAAATGCCACATAAATTCAATCAGGGTTATCGTAAATAAAGAAGATTTATTGAATTAATGATATAGATATTGCAAACATTCATAGAATCCTTTGCCTTGCATTTTTTAAAGAAAATATCACATTTTATATTTCTTTTTTATCCAGTCACGTGCTAAAAGTTGCATTTTTTTAGATTTATTTGCGATGATAGTTTTTTTTTTATTTGAACTTCCGTCACTACTTTTTTTATTTTATCCAGTCACATGCTAAAAAAAACATGGTTAAAATATTTCTTTAAAAATTCGTTAAAAATAGAAGCTTAAGATAAAGATTAAAACACTGTTACCATTAGAAAGCTAATTTTTTAATCTTTAAATGGATGTAAAAATCATGTTTGTGCGATAATAATTTTGGACGGAAAAAAATAGCGGAAAAACGTCGAAATTTCGCTTAAATTTTAATTAATTCAAATTCTAATTGAAATTCGAAAAAAGGGCTCCAAGGTGCATATTCCCGACCTCCAAGGTATACATGTACCAAATTTGATAGCTGTAGGTCCAACGGTCTGGCTGTAGAGCGCCAACACACACACATTGAGCTTTATTATAAGTATAGATGACTTTAATGTACTAAAAACTTCCCCAGTTAATGTTCTACAACAGAGGTGTCCAAACTACGGCCCGCGGGCCAAAACCGGCCCGCCAAGTGATTTTATCCGGCCCGCGGAGGGTTTTAAAACATAATGATGTTTTCGCCCAAATCTTTTCATTTTCATAAAGGTATATCGAAAAACTACGTGGCCAACATAACGGAGTTGTTGTACTTGACCAAACACAAATGTCCATCGCGCTGTTAAGTTATAAGATTAAATAAAAAATATATATTTCGGTAACTCAAACATAAAAGAAATTCTATACGCATGTGAATTTTGACGATAAGCGAGTCTTATTGTTTTGTTGTAAATAAAGCATCAGCAATTTTGAGTAGTTCGCTTAAAGAAGCACTTAAGTATAAATAAACAAATATTGTTTTGATTTCGATAACGTTTTCATGGAATTATTGCACGCGCACAGTAGCGTACCTAGAACTTTTGCCGCCCGGGGTGGTCCCGTTGCTGCTGCGTATAGTTGTGGGAAAGTGCAATTGCAGTTTTTTAAGCTTAGAAGTGAAATTGATTTATTTCTTGTAGAGAAAAAACATCCTGAATCACTTTTATCGGATGCTGCATGGCTCTGGAAGTTGGCTTTTTTTGAAGATGTGACACACGTAAATACCTTAAAGTTCCAAGGGGAAAACAATTTAATTTGCGATTTATACTCTCAAATTAAAGCATTTCGAACAAAACTACAATTATTCGAAAGTCAAGTGACTGAATGTAATTTTACGCATTTTCCGTGCTGCGACGAATTTAATAAAAAACTGAAGAACAATTTCCAATTGCATTTGCAGCAAAGATCATCGCCGATTTAAAAGAAAAATTTCAAAAGTGATTTTCTGATTTGGACATGAATTCTAAAGAAATTTGGCTGTTCCAAAATCCATTTGATTGCAACGTTGCTGAAATTTCAAGCCAGCTTCAAATAGAAATTATTGATCTTCAAGCAAACGAACAAATCAAGGGCAAATACAAGGAAGGAAACTTAATAGATTTTTATAAATATTTGGATGCAAAAGAGTTTCCAAATTTAAAGAAATTCGCTCGTAAATTCATTTCAATGTTTAGGACTACTTACGTGTGCGAACAATCTTTTTCTCGAATGACGTATCTCAAATCAAAATATAGAGCAAATTTATCTGATGATCATTTGCAGTCATTGCTTATGATTGGTGTAACAAATTTTGATCCCAACTATAAAGACATTTTTCAACAACAAAAAAAAAGTTTCATCCTTCGCATTAGAAGTTGCATGAAAATATTTCAATTTATATAAAATAATTATATAATTATACTTTGTTTGTTTAGTATTTTGTATTTTCAAGTTACAATAAAATAGTATTAATTAATAGTATTTAATGCTACTTTACTCATAATGATATTTTTCAATTTATATATACATGTGGCCCGTATAACATGGATATAATTTCGATCCGGCCCGTGACGCGAAAAGTTTGGACACCTCTGCTCTACAATATGGTATTAAATATCTCCCATATCCGTGAGCTATTTCTCGAGTTTTTGTGGTTTAAACAACCAGACGCTTTCAGGAGACTATAGTATGCATAGATTACTCCTTGAGTACAGGTTTCATTCCCATTTATGCTAATGAATCGATGATATACCTCATTTGTTAGGGTTTTTCTGCTCAAAAATGCCTTCTTTTCTACTTCCTATTTACTTTTTTGTTTACTTCCAAGACTACTGCAGTGGTGCATGTTTTACTGGAGATTTCAAATAGGCCTAGTGAAAACTATATTATTTGCATTGATTCTTCAACCATTGAGTCTTTCAAAATCACTTAATAATCATAGTCAACCGAGGATTTTTAAGATTTTAGACTTCTGTTATAAGATTCTTTCTCGAGGATTTATTGTTTTATTCAGCTGGATACTATCTCAAGTTCCAATGTGTGGAATGAGCGTGCCGACAAGAATGCCGAATCCCCCCCCCCCAGTTCTTTTTTTGAACCATTCCATTTCTGAACTCTGTCTGTCTGAAACAAAAAAAGTCTTTACATTAGTTGCAAAATTCAATGGGATTCGAAAACTAAGCAAATTTCGTGATTGTAAGACTATCATAGAAAATTGGCTTTCTTTAAATTATTGAAAATGTGACAGCGTTTTAAACACGTGCGTGAATCGGCCACTCTAGATTCACGAATTCATCTTGTGGTGACATCTTAATAAGCCAGAAAACAGCCACTAGACACCAGCGATCATTTTTGTCGAATGGTTAAGTTACGCGACTTCAAACCCAAACAACACAGATTCGAATCTTGGCGGAACTCAACCTCTACATTGGCAGAATTCCAGTCAACACACCACAGCCCAAATCTGTTATTAAACAACCCACTGCCGATATGTACGATTTGTAATTGTGGGGTGGAACTTTTCATATCCTTATGTCCAGATTTTAATGACCAGCGTTTGCTTTACTTCAATAAGAACATTGAGGACTTTGTCATTATTACCTGGAAGGTACCCACATGAAAACCCTTTTGCCTATTTCGAATCCATAGGATTTAACTCCTTAACACATGTGTGTGGGTACATTTGGCAGCGGAATTGTACCGGGAGCGGGCGCTTTGCGAGTCAATTTAGTTATTCAGTTCAATTTCAAGAGATCGAAAATCAGTTCATTTTTTAAACAGCTTTTCGTATTTTATATGGAAATATAGAAATAACAACCATAAGAGTTTTGTAAACAAGAAATATATATATTTAGTGCATAAATTTATAATGGCATCGTAAACATGAAAAATCAAATAGAAATAGTAGTATATAGTTCGAATTTTTTCGAATGATGTTCTATATAAACATTTTTACATTATAAAAGAAAGAAAAGAGCAATCATAAAACTAATCATGTTTTACCGTGTGGTAACGTTCAAAGCATTTCCCTTCATGAAGAGACAAAATTTACTCATTTTCGCGAGGATAAATAAAAAGTGAACTTTAAATCTGAATTGATTTTTTAATCAACCTTCCCGTTTTATTTGTCTCAATTTTTCCAAAATCTAAGAATATTCGGCTTCCTGTCTATACCGTTATTTTTGTACCCACAAACAAAACACGTTGTTACACTAACTCGTACTAGTACGTGACCCTTGTTTAGGTTTCAATCGTTAGAAAAAATACTAGTACGTGTTCCGCAATAATGCATTAATATGAACTAACTGTCACGATTTTATTACAGTCTTTTGTAATTCATCATTTCTTTACCAATGATTTGTCATTGTTTCTGTTAAGCTTTGTACTGGCTATAAACTTGCTTGGCATAGCCTACATATTGAGTTCTTGGGCCTTAAATCTTAAAACCAACCAACCCCAATCCCTTAAGGTATCCGATTATGCTAGGAGGAAAATTTTTGAAAAATTTGATTTTTAAAAAACTATCTAAAACTATGTTTTTTAGATGTATAGTCAATTATAAGAATACTATAAATACAAAAAAAATATTTGAAAACACAATATATTTTGATAATTGGGAAAATGTGTATTAAATTTTAATGAAATTGAACCAAAACGGTTGACACTCTACACAAAACTGCAATGCAGCAATGCTATTTTTTTTATACATAAGTTATAGAATACAATAATGAAAGAAATGAACCAAAATCTGAGAAGTTATGGAGAAAATATGCGCATATATGCACTTTTTTCCATCAATTCACAACTTAATTTTTCTAAAAACACCTCTAAATGAAAAAGTATTTCACTAACAGTAAAATTTTGGTTCATTTCATTACCCATATTATTTAAGACACAATGTAAAAGCTTTATGGAAATACTCAGGCTAATTTTTGAGATATCGTGTGAACGGTGGAGAGTTTTTATGAAAATGAAAGTTTTGAGAAAACTGAAGACAAATTTTAGCTGAAAAACCTGTGACCCTGGATGATAGGTCAGGCCTTCCTTTTCCCAGAAAAGACAAACTGTTTTGTGCCCAAAACAAGAACGAGACTTAACCCCCAATCAGTGGATATTTTGCGTTTTTTTTAAAATCCTCTCTTAGGAGAAATTAAAATTGGTGAAAATATTATAAATATTATTTGAAATTTTTGTTTCAGTTTTTTTATATTTTGTATACGTAATCCTTAATTTTTTTAAATATGTTGATCTTGTTTTCTGTTATTTTATATAAATTTTAAAAAAATATTTTCCCTATTCTGTAATTTGGACAAAAATTCAAAAATCTGTTAAACCTGGTTTTTAAAAATTTTGAGTTCAGCAACCAGTTTTTCGAAAAGTCGGTTTTTGTATAAATCATATCGTTCTTGTCATTCCCGATTCCATAAAAATAAATATTTGTTCATTGAAATGTTGTTATTAATATTGTTCATTATTTCATTGAAAACAGAATATTTATTATAGAGTCTTCAAAAAGAAGAAGGAAAAAAAAAACAAAAAAAAAGAATTTTAATGTGTTCCTTTGCTGTAAAATGCAGTTAAATGAAAAGCAAGCGATTGAAAATTAAATTTTAAAACTTATATTTATACTTCTAATTCACCTTTCGTTGATTAGGACCTAAAATATTCGCTACTAGTCACGCTTTTGACATAGTCTGACTTCAAAACTACGAGAACTCTTTGACAGAGAAATAATAAATCAGAGAGTTCACTTTATTAAAAGCAATTTGGAAAAGCGCGTCTTTACTAATGCATTGTAAAAAATATTTGTCAAATATTTCTTAATCATTTTATACCTAACAAATGGCACATCTGGTCCATCATTACAATTTAATGAATCTGTCGAATTATGATTTATATTTAACAAAAATATTGTCATTGAAATCGCCCAATAGCTTTTCAAGTATCTAGAGATTTGTTTGGGGTTTTATAGCTCAAGATCCATGATGTTGACCATACTGCTCCAAACAATGGGTAAAATTATATTACTTTAAAACAGTCAAGGGAGTAGGATTAGAAGCTAAGAAGTAACCACGCTTCAAATAAACGGATCAAATTTTATGGACTTCAAAAAAGCAAAGAGTTGGACATGAGGTATCTTATAAAGCAGAAAAGAGAATGAAGTGCAAGACTTTTGAAAAAAGTGTAAGCGCTGGGCATTGAAATGTGGACATTCTGACAAAATATGCTGCACAGACATTTCACAATGACATCGCGAATACAGTGGTGGATGTTCACAAGCATCAAGCGAATCTGTAAAGAAGAGTCAAATCGATTGAAAAATTCCGTCTTTGCAAACACGAAACCGAGTCCAAATAAACAAAAAAGTTTTTAAAGCAATTGATACTGGTCACACTTACCACAGATTTCATCACTTTGTCTCTGGATCAGCAAATGCGCATCAAGACAAATCGCTCCAGGGAGGACTTTTATAGTCAGAGGGCGAGGGGGGAGGACACGCACATTCGACTGATGAAAGCCGGAGCTATTTGCTTACCAAACAGTTTGCTTATTGCGGCTCGCGTTACCGCTGACCAGACTGATGCATCAGCAGCACACTTCTGAGGAGAGACGGCGCTCCAGAGTTGCGTTCGATAATTTTGAAACATTGCTGATAGCTGAAAGGAAAAGGTGGGTGGGATTTGGATAGTTAATCCCCCCCTCTAAGCCTCCCTCTCTAAAAGTCCTTATAGATGTGTGAATGTGCAGTAGAAATGAGCTTTCAAGCAAAGTGTCACAATTTCAGGTTAAAAAGCTATGAAATTCAACGACGACTTTCATTAACGAAACCACTCATTTCATACCGGGAACCCTTTCCTGGTCAACAAAAATTAAATTAAAACTAATTAAGTCGAAATTGAAATTAAAATATATTTCAATTAATCGAAATTAAAATTTATACCAATAAAAATTAAATTAATTTCTATTGAGTGTAATTTTGATTCAGTTGTGCTCCTTTTTTGCTGGCTTATTTTGTTAATATATATATTTATATAAAAGAATCCTGCCTGTTTTTTTTCCAGGACACTAATATATATATATATAT
>JAPMOQ010017137.1:127947-157358 GCA_026543055.1 Argiope trifasciata | reverse complement strand
CTGTTACTAATCTCTTAACGAATAAAAGAAACAGACTGGACATCATTAGCCGAGGAGATTTAAGATTAACCCTTACAAAATTGACGTCAAATGTTGATAATTTATTGTTAAAGCATCAGGCTCATCCTTCTCATTAAAAATATTGACTTTTTGCTTATGTTAGTTTATTTTATGTTTATTTCATATTACATAGATTTTACATAACAGATACGAAATTTTATTTTGAGTAGTATAAATTTAAATTCAATTAATAAATGTATAAATTAACATGCGTTTTTACTTTAAGTTTTTAACAGTAAACTTCATTACAGTTAGAAATTTACAGGAAATCAATATCAGGTAAGTAGGGGTCTATTCAATACGGAAAAACATGGCAAGGGGTCTACGACACAAAAAAGTTTGGGAAACTCTGATCTATGTCTTCGCACATCGCCGATGCTAAACAATATGGGACAGACACTATTCATTCAAGAATTATTTTTGTTGATTGCTGTGTTTTCTCGATACTTTACACACGAGAAAATAGAAACGGATTGCTAGGTATATATAATCAAGCATATACTTTAGGGTGAAACGAAAAAACGAAATTTTGATTTTTCATTTGGAACAGTGCGGAAAACGCCTTTTGACGTAGATAAAATCTATATAAATAAAAATGAATGTTTGCTACCACTCATCCGATGGCGATTAAACTTTAAATACTCATTATTTGCACTTATTTGTTTCTGTCGAAGATGAAAAAAAAAAAAAAAAAACAATATTCCCAATCCTTAAATCTTGAATAATAAAGTTAAAAAAATAGAATCAATATTATTTACGCTTCTCATTTGTGCATCACTCAATCGCACTATCGCAATCGGGTGAGCGGTACAGCAGCGCACAAGAGACACACGAACAAACATTCATTTTTATTTAAATAGTTTGCATAATTTTACTGTGCCTATAATCATACCGTAAATGCGAATAATAAGTAGTCTCAGTTTTATCGGAATTGAATGAGCGGTTCGGCACCGCATAAGAGACATACAGACAAATATTTACTACTAGCCGCCTTTGGCGACCAGCTGGTTCGCCATGAGTAATTCGTTTTAAAATTTTCAATTAAATCACATATTTATTAGCCTTGAAGTAATTCCGGGCATGTATTGGCCTGAAATTAATATTTTCTTTAAGATGATGGACAGAAAGTTCTAAAAGTACACCTTTTCCTAATAATATTCTTTAATTTTATAAATCAGTCAGTTTGAACCATCGGGTATGCGTCCAAAATATTAAAAACAAATTTCGATGATGTTGCCAAAATATTAAATATGTTTTTTTAAAGAAAGCGAGAAAAGGAAAAAAGTATTAAATTAATGATACAGATATTGCAAACGATTACATAAATATGTCATTAAGTAGGGATTTCAATGCATATCCTGTCTAAATTCAATCAGGTTTACCGTAAATAAAGAAGATTTACTGACTTAATGATATAGATATTGCTTTGCTTTGCATTTATTTTTTAAAGAAAGTATCACATTTTATATTTATTTTATTTTATCCAGTCACGTGCTGACAGTTGCATTTCTGTAGATTTATTTTGCGATGATAGGTTTTTTTTTATTTGAACTTCCGGCATTGTTTTCTTTTATTTTATCCAGTCACGTGATAAAAAACATAGTTAAAATATTTCTTTAAAAACTCGTTAAAAATAGTATCTTAAGTTATACATTAAAACCACTGATACCGTTAGAAAGCAAATTTTTTTATCTTAAATTGATATAAAAATCATGCTTGTGCAATAATATTTAAGGAAGTTATGGCGGAAAAACGTCGAAATTTCGCTTAAATTTTAATTAATTTATATTCTAATTAAAAATTCGAAAAAAGGGCTCCTAGGTGCACATTCCGGACCTCCAAGGTATACATGTACCAAATTTGGTAGCTGTAGGTCCAACGGTCTGGCCTGTAGAGCGCCAACACACACACACACACACACACACACACACACACACACACACACACACACACACACACACACATTGAGCTTTATTATAAGTATAGATATAGATATAGATTATTCATATAGATTGCGAGAGTTGAAATTTGATCTGAGAAGTTATCACAGGTGAATCACTCGTCTCCTGTTTTTGTAGTGTGCTTTCGCAATCACCGCACAGAATTTGCACCGTTATTTTCTGTCCTCTATCCAAGCGCGTTCAAAGAGAGCTATTGTTAAAATATAATCTTCCCGAGCAAATATTTGCACCCCCCCCTTCCCCTCAGAAAAACGGTCATTTAAAAACGTAGTGCTAATTTTATAATTTTTTTTCCAGTCTAAAAAAATATGCAATAAAGATACAAGCGTAATTGAAGCAAGGTATTTACAAAGAAAATGTTATTTCTAAAAATCCATTTTTAGTACCAAACTAAAATAGCATGTGTTTTGTTTTCATCATTTTCTTTTACTCGTGAGTCTTTAATGTATGCCATATTATAAATATTACCGAATCTTGACAAAAATGTGTTCGCAAACTAGGATGCAACCTCAGAAATAGTGAAAATTAAATTAAATTAGTTGTTTAATGGAATGTAAATAATGAAAATGAAGAATTAGATCATTATGATCAAACATTTGCAAAATTTGAAAGCTGTCGTACTAATAAAAAAAAGCAAAATAAAAATGATTATAAATTTTTCATGTAATCATGAAACAAATCCAATGAAATAAAAGTATTTAGTAATACATAAAAAAATAACTGAAAATATTTGGTTTGTAAATTGAGGACATAGCCTCATTGAATAATTAAGGACTATCTCTAAGGTCTCTTAAAAGAAAATGCAAGAAAATCATTACAGTCCAAAACGCTAATCTATGCATAACCCCACCAATATGCTGATTTCAGTTTTAAACCGAACAAAAAAAACCCTAACTTATTCCTATAACAGACAAAACGCAAATTCTAACATCTGTAAAAATAATTAGTAATTCTTAGAAATTGTATAACAAAAAAAAAAAGAAAAAAAGAAAAGAAAATTGCCACTTTTAAAACATTAAATTAAACTATAGCTAAATGTATCTGAATAGAATGTTGGAGATATAACGTTAGGCTGAGAAATGATTTCTTCAGGATGTTTGACAAATGACAAACTTGAACTCAGCTTCTTCATTTTCTTGTACACAGAAGACCACCACCCCGCCACCACTGAACGTAGCAGTACCGGCAGGATTTGTTGTGGTCGACTGCTCAATGAGTAGTGTCCAACCTTATATTTACCGATCCGTCAAACAAACATTCCTTTCGGGTAATCAATAACCGTCTTTCTCCCCACCTGCACACTCTCAAACAGTTGGAATGAAAATGTGAATCTTTAACATCCTATCCTTCAGGGTTTTGTGATGACCAGGCACCATCTGCACTAGACTTAAATCATTATTTACGATCTTCAGGTTTTTCCTTCAATCTGAGACTTCTATACATTCCATTAAATAGTGGTAAACCATACCCATTTCCCCACAAATGCATTTATTTTCCCGCGTTCTTCCAAATCTTTTAAAATAGGCAGGGAATTTCCCCTGTCCAGATATACTTTGGATTATCAGTGGATGGTATCTTCTTATTTTTATTTCCGGATTAGGAATGTTACTCTTTCTTTTTTGGACACATACCATCTGTCAGACCATTGTAGTTTCATTTCTCCTCTCCATTCCCCTATTAATACACCATTTGATTCGAGGACAATCATATCAATATTATATTTCCGTGTCGCGCACTTCGCATAGTGATCCGCCTTTTCATTACCACGTATCCCAATGTGAGCCTTAATCCAATTCAACTCTATCGACTTGTTAATTTTAACACTTTTTGTCTTTACTTTTATCGTCCCTTTTACCTTATTACAGTGAGATGATTGTATGGCTTGTAAAACTCACAAGGAATAGGAAAAAAAAACTGAACACTTCTGTCTGTCATATACCCTTTCACACTATTCAATGGCCATCTTTAAAGCTTGCACTCCTGCCTGAAAACTTGTTGTATGGTTCGATAATCTCACAAGACTTTTATCGATCTCTTTTCCATAATAGTATACTACTATTGCAGCTCCTACCTTATTGTCATCTTTTGAGCCATCTGTAAAAATTTCTTTTCCGTCCGTTTTTGGGATCTTCATCTGAAAACCATGAATAAACTTGAACTTGGCTATCCTTTCATTCATGGCTCTCGTTCAATTTCAGTTCAAAGAATAAAATTGAGCCTCAAATTTCGCTTACAATTTTTTAAGGAATGAAAATATGGTATCTGTGGCAGTTATCAATTTCTATATGTGTTTCCTGCATTATTATAAGTTCAGTGCTGCCAAGGAAAAAATGTGCCCGTATATAACGGTTGCCAAGTTCCTTTTACTGTTCATCAGGTTATGATTGAATGTCCTGTTTTTAATACTTATCGTGCCTGCTTTTTAACCTCCACTTCTTCATCATTACAATACCTGTTGACTTTGGGTGAAAAAATACCACCCAAACATTTTTTAATTTCTTGAGAGCTATTGGTTTTTTACTTACATTTAGCATCCTTTTTCTTCTTTGGGCTTTTCAAGATTCCAATAATTGTGGAATGTGCATATCGTGATTTTTCATTTTTTTTTTGTCTTTTTACCTCTGATCTTGTATTTTAATAAATGAATATTTTTTAAACTTTTTTATAATTTCACCATTTGATTGGCACAGTATGACCAAATATGGCTCTTGTGCCAAAAACCGTCACAAAACAAACAGTGTTGCCAAACCTATATCCTTATTTTAAATGAATTAGCGAAATAGTTTCTTTTAAAATCATGAAATACTAACCAAAATGCAATTCAAAACAAGATTTGTAAAAAATTAATACTTATTACATTAATTTCACAACTCAATACAAATACACAATAAGTATTAAATAAATACTTATAAAATAAAATAAAAGTATTAAATAATTCATGCTCCTTTGTTTCAAAGCAAATCAATTTAATTATTCTGATTTCTAAAGCATGAAAAAAATTTATAAATCTTCTTTGGTGCAAGCTTTGTATTACTGAAGTCACACAAATACCAATTCAAAACTATGAATTATATATGGCTTGTAACCAATGGGATGGTCTCCGCTACAGTTTATAGAAAAACCGACTTTTTAAAAAAAGAGTTTTTAAATTCAATTTTTCCAAAAAACCAATTTCACCCGGTTTTTAATTTTTTTTAAAAAAACAGCAAAAAATATTTTACTTAATTTATATAAAATAACAAAAAACAAAGCCAATACCAGAATCAAAACATTTAAAAAAATTAAGGATTGCATATACATTACTTATACATGCATACTTGCATTACTTAAACAAAATAAGGAAACCTCAAACAAAAATTTCAAATAATATTTATATTATTTTTTCTATTTGTAATTTCTCCTAAGAAAATGGGATTTTAAAAAACATAAAATATCGACTGAACAGTAATTAAGTCTTGTTCTTATTTCGGATCCAATATTGCCTGAAATCGAAAATACTCGTTCACTAGCTACTGGGTTTGGATTTAGTTTTCATGGCGTCAAATAACGAATCTAATTTTTTTGTTCTATTATTCGTTGCCTCAAATAATGAAAAGTCAGCTTTCAGTGTCTTTGGATTTTTAAGTTTTTATCCAGGGTCTTCAACAAACTTATGAAAGGATTCTTCCATGGCTTCTTTTTTAAAAAAAGATAAGCAATTTCTTCGAATTGGTCTTCATCGGTTTCCACATTAGGATTTGGAAAGATTCTAGACAATAAATATCTTTCGAGATAATTTATTAACTTTTAACAAAAATTAATTTATACATAATAATATGAATTCCTGAAATCGGCCTTCAAATGTGACAAATTTAACTTAAATAACTGGGTTTGAAAAAAATTCAAACCCTAGTCTCCCCAAAACTTCTCATACTGTCTAATAAATGTGTACTCTCTTAATCCCTCTGCGCTATGTAGTTAACAATGTCAGAAAGTTGACTTAGTATTTTAGACGCCTGTTTTTCCAACTAATTGAAACAGAAATTTAACACCGAACTACAATTGCTAACACAAATCAAGTACTAAATTTGATACATTGAAGTTTTTAATGCTTCTAAAAATACAGTCCAATAAACTTTCGACCCGTTTCTGGACAGGTTCGGAACAAAATTTAATTCTGTTCTACAGAAATTAAATTTGTGTATGGAATTTTATCCTTTTGATTTATTCGTTTTTTAAAAAAGTAATTATCTAACAAAGTTCATTTATATTCAAAAAACCGAGTAGTCAGACTTCCATTGAATAGATTTTTGTCATAATTTGACGAAACCATACAACTTAAATGCTGAAGCCACGTATTAAATTTCATTGGTCTAGCTACAAAAGGTTTCGACGCATCTTTGCCATAGACAGACATTTCCATAAATGTGTTTTTCGAAATTGGTAAAAATCTGAAGCGTGGAGATTCGCGAAAATCTCGATTCCAAATGTTTGGATTAATTACAATTACTATACTTAATCTACTATAATTAATTATAACTAATTTCAATTATAATTAATAACAACAATAATTAATTTCAATTCTAATTAATAAACAACAATAATTAATTGCATTACTACTATACTTAATTTCAATTAATTAAATACAATTGCAGTACTTTTATTTACAATACCTAGTACTTAATTCAATACTTTTTATATATAATTACAATACTTAATTATTACAATACCAAATTACAACACTTCAACACTTCATTCCTCCCTGAAGGTGACCCTTGAAAAAGCTTTTAGGCAGGATTCTTATTTTGTTCCCTGCAATTTTTGATTCGATTATTTTCATTTTATTTTTGGCAATTTTACGAACTTGTCTAGATTTATCTGTGTTTTAGTAGTAGCTGCGTTTTAGCTCACTAAATACAATGGCGCTTTCTCTCTTTTTTTTACTTTTTAGTTTGATTCCGAAATAATTTTTAGTTTCGATTCCGATTTAATTTAGTTTCATTTCCGAAATAATTTTCATTTTAGATTGTTTCAAAAACAGGTTTTAACTTTCATAATGCTTATATTTTATGGTTACTATATATTTTGATTGCTGTCAGAGTTGAGGATGATAAAAACCTAACATTCCTTTCCTGCTTATGCTTAATTAGAAATGTTTCCAAATTTAGTTTCGTTTCCGAAATAATTTTAATTTTCGATTGTTTTAGAAATAAGTTTTAACTTTCATAATGCATGTGTTTTTTGATTACTATAGATTTTGATTGCTGTCAGAGTTGAGGATCCTAAAATCTAAAAATTCATCTTCTGCTTATGCGGAAATAGAATTTTCTTTTTTCAAATTCTTCGCCTATTTTATTCCTGTTATTATCTCACTCTCCTTCCGAAGTCTTCGATAAAGAACTGGATTTGGAAAGAGGAAGAACTGGGAAAAGGCGCGAAAGTGATTGTTTTGCTTTTCCTGATCGGGAGGAATCAGACCATGAACGCACAGATTTTCGAAAAAACAATTCCTTTCGCTTTTGCCAGTTTTGTTTGGTGCAGTAGAAGAATGAAGGCGTTACCTGTTCTGGTGAGTGCTCTTTCCGTTATTTATTCACCCAAAATATGCATGATTCAAACACTAGAATAATATTCTGCGATTATTAAAATTCATGATATACAGAAATGAATTATTTGGATAAGGTGTAACATAATATTCTTGAATTTAGTTCGTAATATTTTGTTGAAATATTTGTTATCACAAGAAATAGAAAGGCAGCATAAAGTAACAGAAAAACTTAATCCATAGAGTTTTTTTAAATGGTGAAATTTGTCACGACTTCATGGTTGATGTCAGGCATGGCCTGATGGGTAATATTTTTTTAAAAATTCTCTTTTATCTCATTGGTTGACGGTTTGTAACGACTGAATTTTTCAAATCTACTATGCTCTTAACTTTTGAACGCGTGTTTTCAATGAAAATGCAATATTTTCGGAACTTAATGACCAGTTTTATTAAATTAAGATTCTTTGCTTATAGTGAAAATTTTTTAAAAGCAATTTATCCCAGCATGAAAAAAGTGGAAAATAATTAAAATAAAAGAAATCGTGCTGTTCTGGGCAATAATAAAAGTGTGTTTTTATTAAATTTTTGAGTAACAAGTGATATGAGTAACAAGTCTCATTTTTTAAAATAGTCGATGGTAGATTTCTTTTATATTAAACTAGCTTTTCCCCGCGTCTCTCTTCGCTTGGAAATGTTGATATACGTATGTAAAATAAACTATGAAAATATATGTAAAATAAACTATCAAATAATGGAAAAAAATTAGACCTAACCTAAAAACGATGCATTTAAAAGTATTCATATATATGAAAAATATATAACATAAATACAATTTAATAACAAAAACACACAACTCACGTAAAAACAATTTCTGATACACCCAAAACAAAACAGCAAATCAAGTCCGGCCAAAACCGTTTTATTTATGGATCGAGATGGAGACAGCTACAACAGTATGAGACACATCATTTTTAAACATTTAATGAAAAAATGTAAAATGATTAAATGAAAACACACTTGTCATCACGCGAAAACACAGTTAATGTCACAACAATCACGCGCGAATTTTCGACGTCAGTGGGCATAACGCCCATGTCTGACTTTCCCACGCCAGTTGGGGTAACGAAATGCAGATTAGAAATTTTTATTTCCTTTATTCTGTTTTATTTTAGTTTAAAAAGCACTTCGGAATGAATCCGAATGATCGATTCAATAACGACATTTGATTTTAAATGCATCAGACACAAAGGAAATAAATAGAATCATTTGAAATAATCGGTCGAAATTCTGCTAAGCCTAATTTCTTTTCTGTTGCGGAGAAAAATCCGGAGCCTTATTCATTTGGCAGAGTTCGGCTTCATCCTTTTGGAGTGAAAAGTTAGTTTTAAGGAATAAAAAATGAATCATTCAATGAACCAGAACAAAAAGTAGTCTATGTTCTCTTCCTGACTCTAATCTATCTTTGTGCGAAATGTCATCCCATTCTGTTCAGCCGTTCTGGCGGGATCGAGTAACAAACATCCATCATAACATCCAAACTTTAACATTTATAATATTAGTATAGATTTGAGTAACTGTTTTATGAGGAATGATTGATATTTTAACATCAAAAATTTATTGTATCTCAATAAAAGATCAACTATTGCCTATTTAGGCTATCTATTTATTTTTAATTGCTATAGAAACAATTATGAATTTAATTAAAGTATCAGTTATAAACACATTTTTTAACTATGCCCAAAACAGGAGAAAATTTATTTTATTTTATTTCCTTTATTTTTTACTGTTTAGTCTTTAATTTATGATTTTTTTTATTTATAAATATTATTGAATCATAAAATCTCTTTTTTTTTCAAATTCACTAACACGTGATATCATTGATAAAGGATCAAAATTTAATTTTATTAATCGGTTAAGGTACAGTTTAGTTGAGTTCCGAAAATATCAAAATACCTTTGAGAACTGACCAGATGCCGAAATTTGAAAACTCTTCAATCAAAAAAGGAGTGAAAACTCGATTTTAGAGTTCCATTTTCATTAAGTTTAGTTTAAATACATTAACGTCCCGTTGTAAAACAACAGACTATTTTGGGACTGACCGCAGTCAGACAACGAGGACGACACTTGAGCTAGCCTCCCCACACCACACCAGCGGGAGGACGTTTGGCCTGACAGATTTAGCGTGCAAGAGACCTTCTCACACGACGATTCTTAGGTGAAATCGAGTCTCAAACCTGAAACCCTCCGGTTCCGAAGCCGAGACCTAACCACCAGGCCACCGCGGCCCTCCATTTTTGCTAAGATGAACCAAGTTGAATTAAATAATAATGTATGAAAATCATTGGAAGTTGATTATTGATTATTTTAATTATGGAATTTACTTTTAAAACATTAATTCAATGCTTTGTTTTTGAATTTTTTAAATTTATTTGTCATCATTTCTAAATTTTTAGAATTCGAAAAAAAAAAAAACGGCTGTTTTTTTTCTTTTTTTTTACATTAAAGAAAAGGGGGGCAGCAAGTAAAAAGAATTTTAGCGCCATGGATTATAAGCTATTTTATAATAAGGTCGTTGAATTAATAATGGCCACGTAATAGATAGATTTTGGTTATTACAAGTAGAAAGTGAAAAATAAAAGTGAAATAAATACTAATTAACCGTTTCTCTGTTATTTCGTAATGAGGTAAGTAGCTTATAATGTTACGAAACATGTTTTCAAGACTCAAATGCTTCCTTAAACGCCGTTTCTTTGCTTTTGTTTGTCAAAAGATCACGAATGAGTGCATGAAATAAGTTTATAATACAAGTTTCAGTTAAATTTGTCTAATTGAGAATGGGATTTCGGGACTACACGTGCAATTAATTTTGTGTCAAATTTTAGTTTCATTGATTTGAGAAAAACGTGTCTAAAACACGAATTGATTTTCGGACACTATTAACCAGACGTTTGGAACTCATCGCCAAATTACTCGCCAAGGATGACACGGTACTCCCTGGCGAGTACTAGATCTCTCATAATGCAGCTCTCGATTCATTGTGAAAGATATTTCTTGATATGAAGAAAAGAAGAAGCGCGGGATTTAAGGTATCCGACTACGTTAAAAACACTACTTATCGAACACATTGGCGAAATATTATTGTCATTTCTTGTAGTTCAATATTATTCTTTCTACACTTTATCTTGTCTGGAAAAAGGAAGGTCTCATCTATCATCCAGGAGAATTTTATACTAAACATATTTTTTCAGTTGAAATTTGTCTTTGACTTCAATTTTCTCAAAACTTTAATTTTCAAAAAAATTCTCTACCGTTAGCATGATATCTCAAAAACTAATGATATTTACATAAAAATGTCAGCGTGTTTTAAATAATATGGGCAATGAAAGGAAACAAACATTTTACTGTGAGTGAAATGCTTCTTCATTTATGGGTGTTCTCAGAAAAATTAACTTGCAAAATCATGGAAAGAAAGGCGTATACTTTTACCCATCACTTCTTTGCATCTCAACACTTTTCTTACATTTTGGATCATTTCATTCATCTTTATATACAATAACTTGTGCACAAAGAAAAAACAGGATTGTTGCACCGCCATTATGTGTAGAATGTTCATCGTTATGGCTAAATTTCATTAAAATTTACTACACATTTTTGTAATTCTTAAAATCTATTATATTTACAAATAATGTTTTTATATTTATAGTATTTTGTATTATAATTGACAACACATCTAAAAACCATAACTTAATTAGTTTTTAAAAAATAGAATTTTTAAATTTTTTTCCTTCGAATGTATTCGGATACTTTAAACAGAGCTCTAGAGTGCCATTCGCGAAAATATTAAAATAAAATTATTCAAAAACAAAATGTATGGCTTACGGCCATTATTATTACTAATCGGTCATCATTAATATTAACAAAATAAGCCGGTTAAAGAGAATAATTCATGAACATCTATCACCTTAACCGGTTATTATTAGTAATAACTAATGAAATTTGGCCAATATCAGTTTTTCCTGTGTATTGGCAACACCTAGACAATATCAGTTCATTGTTTATTTTAAGTTAAGGTGAATAATTTTTCGTTATTTTTTTGGTGTTTATGATATTATTTTCCACTAACTAAGATAGTTATAATAACAAATTTTATGACGACACAATGCATGATGGCACAATACATTTAAAGTCAGGGAGTCATCGTTTCAACAACTATTTAAGAACAACCCGAAGGAGCAATTACTATTTACAATGATCGATTGATATTAATAATAATAGATCGATCACATTGGCCGTAACAAATGTTTGCGGCTAAATAAGAAGAATAAAATGAGAGGGAACATTGATTGATCCGCACTCACCCCAAAAATTATAATCTTCTATATCCGCCATTAAATTCACCTATTTCAAAAAATATTTTTTTTTTCATCCCTTCAACAGATGTATATTAGAATTGCTCAGTAACTTAACACCCTCTCCTCCCAGAAAAAAAATGAAAGATCTTAAAAAACTCCACAGCAAGTTTAAAAAACCTATACAAAGAGGAACACCACCCATCTGCCAATCTTATATAAACCGCTTAATCACATTGACCGAACATCATTGGGTATTATTAACAATGATCGGTTAAAGTGAATAATAGGCGATATTTCTCACTTCGACCGAACATCACTGGGTATTATTATGACCGGTTAAAGTGAATAATAAGCGACCTTTCTGATGTGATCCTTGGGAAAGTCCCCAGGCCGGATTCTTTATTACTGCTGATTTCTCGGCTGTAAATGTTTCAATTTTACTAATATTTATTCTAATGCGATTTAAAAATTCAATAAATCCCGTAGGTAAAGTTCATTTGTTTTGTTTTTGGATCGATACTTCTACCAGATAAATGGCCCTGATATTTTACAAAATGAAAAACTCTGGTTTACTGCAAATTCCCTCAAATAGAAAAGTGTTCTTGTCGCGTTTTTCTGGCAGGTGAAATGTTACGTCACGCACTAGGGAGTCGCGTAATTTGCTAGAAACCTCAAAACGGTTTCTTGTACCTCCCACTCCTTTGTTATTATTTTTTTTCGTTATTCTTGTGATTTTTTTTAAACTGTGGAATCTTTCAAAGCGTCAAGGTCAATAGAGACTTTCGTGTTGAAATGGCATCATTATTAGACCTTGAGTGGTGTAACATGGCACTGACCTTCTGGACAAATTTTATTAAAGTATTTTCACTTTCTCTCATGCTATGAGAACTCATTGTAACGATCCAAATATATATAAATAAAAATGAATGCTTGTCTGTATGTCACTTATACGCTGCTGTACCGCTCCTCCGATTGCGATAGATCTTCGACTACTTATTGCTTGCACTTATGAGGAGGTTATAGGAATAATACAATCGTCTAAAGTATAAGAAATATTTTCAGATCTGTTTACCGCATCTGTTAAACGTGGATTAACAGCCAAATAACTCTCCATGGGGACACAACAAATTCAGTAAAGATGCCAAATTCAAGATAGGCGTTAATATTTCGCAGCTATAGTACGTAAATGCAATGTGAGTCTTTCTCTGAGGTCATAGTTTTATTAGAGACCGTGCGAGGAAGTTCTAGGTCAGCCAGTCCTATAGGTTGGAAATTTTAACAAAACATTTAATAAAATGTTAGCGTTTTTTGCAGTCACTTCCGGAAATATGATAGCACAAATCATTTTGCACCAGCTTAGTTTTCACAAAATTATTTTTTCAACTATCTCAAAGATTTCCAGGTATAAGTATATTTTTTATGCTTAATCAGTTTTAAAGAAAATATTTTAATCTCTTTTTCCAACATTCAACTTGAGAATTCCGAACGAATAGGAAACGAATCTTGAGACACAATAAATAGTTTCTTCCATTCTGAAAGAACACCAAGTATTACGATTCTAAAGGAATATAAAAATCTAATATATAAAAATAAGTATTTGTTTGTAGAATAGAATAATAAAAGTAGAATAAATACTATTTATGCTTCTCCTTTGTATCCTTCAATTTCAATGAATGAATGCAGGGCAAAATAAATATTATTCTTAATGAAACAAGAAAATAATTTAAAAATTTCTCTTCGTCAAGGGATCCTGAGAAGACTAGATTTCGATGATTCCATTTTATTAATGGGTGAGACGCGAAACGATGAGCTCATTTCCGATATTTACCTTTGATCTTGGATTTTGCGCATTAGATACTTTTTTTAGTTCATTTTTTTTCACTTATATGGGAGTGTTATGTCATTTCTGACCGCATTTTATTTTAACTCAAAATTTCATATTTATATGGCTGGTTTAAGTGGCAAAAAAACTTTCAGGCTTGGCACGGAAAATCATTATATAAATTTTTTTATATAATATCATTAAACATTGGGACCGAGAAGCAAAAAACGGAGAATTAAAATACTACCGAAATTTTTGTTGCTACATATAAAAAAAAGAAGCATTTTATTATAAAAATATTCTTATTATTTTGTAAAAAATAATTATCAAATTTTAAGAACATGAATTTTTTATTTATTCTGTTGTTGTATCCAACACTTCAGGATCTTCTTGTCAGCCGACCCCCCCGCCACTACTGAACGTAGCAGTATCAACAGGATTTGTTGGGATCGACTGCTGAATAAGAATTGTCCAAAATTGCATTGACCGATCTGTCAAACTAGCATTCCTTTCGGGCTAGTCAGTAGCTGTCTTTCCCTCCTCTTGCACACTCTCAGACAGTTGGAATGAAACTATTCATCTTCGGCATCCTATCCTACAGGGCTTTGAGACGACCCGGTACCATGGGTACTGTGCTTGGATCATTATCGACAGTCTTCAGGTTTTTCCTACGCCTTAAGACCTCAATTCCCTTAAATAGTGGTAAACCGCACCCATTTCTCCACAAATGCATTCATTTTCTTCCAATCTTTGGAAATAGGCAGGAAATCTCCCGTGTCCAGATATTATTTGGATTCAGTTCAGTTCAGTTATATTAACGTCCCGTTTAAAGCAACACGAGGGCTATTTTGGGACGAACCTCGTCATTTTGAACCACGATCAGATGACGAGGATGACACTTGAAGTGGCACCCCCCTCTCCACACCACACCACACCAGAGGGAGGACTTTGGCCTGACAGATTTAACGTGCAAGAGACCCTCTCACACGACGGTTCTTCGGTGGAATCGAGTCTCGAACCTGAAACCCTCCGGTTCCGAAGCCGAGACCTTATCACCAGGCCACCGCGGCCCTCAGATATTATTTGGAATATCAGTGGATGGTATCTTCTTATTTTGATTTCCGGGTTAGAAATAAAGTCGAAAGTGACTCTTTCTTTTTTGGATAAATATCGTCTGTCAAGCCATTGCAGTTTTATTTTCAGTAGTTCAGCACCAGATATGAACGTGCATAGACATCTTCCAAAGTCAACAACCCTAAACAGTCGAAGATGAGCTCAGGGGAGGCCGGCATCTGATGGAAGACCTTTCGGTCTTAAGCATGTGTAATGCATTTAAAATACCTACTTATAAGTCTGGAGACAGCCGTTTCATTTAATCTGTCTCACACAAGTTCCAAAGAACCCAGGGCTTTTCCAACTGACCCCAAGATGGGTCGGAGGGGTCATCCAGAGACTTGCTTGTCCTCTAGTTTCGACAAAGAGAAAATCTCTCGAAATGTGAGAGCATTAACGACCGATTACACGACCGGAGAAGCTTCAGACGAGTCACGTGTTCCCCCTTCAGACCCCTCTTGCTATTTACTGGGTTTCTTCGATGCCTACCCTTTTTACCGACAAATTGTCGATGAAAAGGGCAGGCATTGTCCCCTTAGCGGTGCTCGCTATCTCAGAGCAGCCTCTAGGGCCGTTCCTACGGCGCGTTCTTCCTTCAAGCGGTGTTCCTACGACACGTCCATCCACAGACGAGCCACGTGCTCCTTCTTCAGACCCCTCTTGCGGTTTAATAGGGTCTTTGACGTTTGAACATTTTACCGACAACTTGTCGGTAATATCGACAGGCAGGCATCTTAGGAAACCAGAAAACCACAAGAAGGGTAGAAGGGGGAATGCATGTCTCGTGTGCAGGCAGGTCATGTAACCGACCCATCTCCTGACCAAGAAATCCACGACATCATTTCCTGGAGCGTTAACATGGGAGGGGATCTATGGAAAGTGGACGTCCCTCTTTTTTGCAATAGCCATGAGCTTATTTATTATGTTGTTGTTGTCGTCTATAACCACTTGGTCATGCCAAGCCCGAATGAGCAGAGCTCTTTCGAAAGCGTGGGCCTTTCGTTGTGAACGAGCACCGTTCGGGTGAAAGGACGACTTTGATCGAACACACACGACACAACCCTTTTGAGGGGGTGGTCGAACTCATTCATACACTTATTCATCCCTCCAAAAGTCAGAATTTAGATCCGAATCAGAGACAGACTCATCCCTGATTCAGTACCCCCAGAGGTATCGTTTATTATGGGAACTTGGAGGACTTTTCAGTCATGACATATTTAACGTGCCCCAACTGCTATTAGCTAACACGGCGGTCTTTGACCAAGACAAGGACAGAACTCGGGACCTTCCGGTTTCGAGACTGGCGCTCTACCAGCCAGCTACCGCGGCCCCTTATTTATGATTCGAATTCTCACAAGGTCATCCACACGAGTCCAGTCCTGCAGGTGTTGAAGGGAGCTTCTGCTATCTGTAAGAATCCATATATTACTGGAGTCGGTTTTGTGGAGGATGGTTTTTAATCACTCGTCTAAACTGTCAGTCCGCGACAAGAACTCTGCTAGACGATCGTCTATGTCTACGGCAAGCGTTATGGAAACAGGCTTCGATAGAAAAGATCTATTTTCAATGGGTGGAATCAGACGGAACTCTGGCGAGAAGTTCTTTTTCTTTAAAACGAATGAAATGAAGACGATTCATTTTTTTTTGTCATACATCATTTAACTTCTTAATTTTTTCTTCTTGTGCAATCGTGCATAATTTTCAATCGTATGTTGGCTCTCTCTTTCAGTTTCTGCTGACTTTCTGCCTGGCGAATGGAGAATCGAACCGAACCGCTGTTCTGTTCGACATCACGAAGCAGGCACTGGACCTCTTCCCTTCCCTCCGCAAAATGGCTCGGTCCGAAGAGGAGCGCAAGGAGCCCCTCACGGAAACGGCCTTCAAAAGAATTAGCGATGTGATTGCAAATTTGAGTGAGTAATGAAATCGATTCTAGAGACATCACTCGGTAAAAGTCCACAGCCATTACCATAATCATTTCTTGTCACGTGTGCCATATGACTACACAGACGTAACAAAAAGTAGATTTTTCCAAACTGAATAATAATTTATCCTAGTGTCTCCTATCTGGATTAATCTTTACACCTCGATTTTTTTCTTCTTACTTTGAGACAAAAGAAAAAGCACTCTTTCTCGGTCATACCTTGTAATAAAGCAATTCCTCTAAGTAATTCAAGTGTAAATGGTTTTTTTCGCCAGTTTTAAACTTTAAATGAGCTTTAGCAGTGCCTTTCTTCAAAGTACGCGCAGAAAAATTCAAACACTGCTAAAAGTGGACAACATTCTGTAAGGATAAGAAAAAATTGCAAAGACAACCTTTTATCCAGCTTTTAGTTCCGGATAATAGACTCTCACTTCGGCTGAGCCAATGCATACTCTTTATTGTTCACGTTTGTTTATTTATATTTTATTCATTATTTATTTATAATTTATTTATCATTTATTTATATTTTATTTATTTATTTATTGATATTCTATTTTTCCATTTATTTATTTTTCGTATTCTTTTATTTGTCTTTCTCTCTGTGCTTTAATGTATCTTTAAGTCTTTAAATTGCTTTTCTCTCTACGCTTTAATTTTATTTCAATGTTTGGCTCTGCCCTTAACTTCTGTTGCCTCTTGAACATGTGCATAAGAAAGTGACGTTTGAATAGTGAGTCTTTTGACAGCTATTTAAATTCTATTAAAAAAATTCTTTAATTATAAGCTTTTCCCCGGGGTAACACCATTTTCGACACACACCTAATCGTGAGTTTATTTCATAATTTGTGTACAAAGAAAAATAGGATTGCTGCTTTATAATTTTGTGTAAAGTGTTCAATTTCACTAAAATTTACCATCAATTGTCCTATTCCTCAAAATATATTCTATTTTCAAATAATTTTGTTGTATTTATAGTATTATTTTGTATTATAATTGATAATACATCTAAAAACCCCAATTTTAAACATTTTTTAATCTAATTTTTCAGAAATTTCGCTTTGAACGTAGTCGTGCAAAAATTTACCTTACCTTAACACGTTGACTGCCAACTGCGAGATAACTCGTCGATTCCGTTCTTTTCTAGGACCAGACCATCTGTCTTATGAGATGACACCTCCTCTACTACAGTTAAAAGATAGCAAAGATGGGGTCGTCTCATTAGATAGAGGGTCCTGATATCAGGTCACAGTAGTGGCAGTGAACGTGTTAAGCAAAAACGAAATTGTGTCTTGCAGTTTGATAAAAACCTCAACAGATTTGAGAAAATGAAACGCTGGTATTCCTCTTACATTTTACCTATGATTCCGTAACTTCTTTTATTGGAAGTGTCATCTTTTTTCTTCTTACTCTGACTGGAATGCGTTTTTGTTGCACCTTTTTGCTTTCATGTATTCAATGACGTCCCTTCTATTGTCGTTTCAGGACCCCGAGATAGTCTGAACATCCTGAAGTCTCCCGAGGGGGGCATCATGCGACGCATCGCCGAATCCCTGGAGCCCGTGCTCACCCCGTTTCGGAACCTGACGGCACACGTGGCCGGCAACAGGACCATCTCGGCACTCTTTCCCAAGAGGGAGAAGTGAGATCTGCTCTCTCGGCGGAAATATTCAGGAGAAACTTTCTCAATCCTGTCACGCAATCACCCATTTTTGAATAAAGGCCTTCTTTCTTCCTGTTGTTGTGGTTGTTGCTCATCTCCATGGCCTGACTTAGTGAGACCAAATCCAAAAATCCATTGACAAGAGGTGGTGGTAAAGTTTCGGCCTCGAAACCGGAGAGTTGCAGTTTCTACACTCGATTCCACCGAAGAACCGTCGTGTAAGGACGGCTTTTTGAACAATAAATTGGTCTGGCCAAATGTCCTCCCGTTGGTGTGGTGTGGAGAAGGGGGTTACTAGCTCAGGTGTCATCTGACCGCGTTTCAAAATTACGAGGTCTGTCCCAAAATAGCCGCAGTTTTGCTTCAAAACGGGGCGTTAAAATAACTAAACTAAACCGTTGACAAGAAGAAAGTCAAAAACGAGAAAGAGAGACGAATGCAATTCTCGCCAAAGTGAATGGGATTTGAAGAATGCGAATAAGCTCCATTCAGTTGAACACATTATTGAGCATTGGCCACACTTACCTGATAGCATGATATAACTCGTACTCGATTAAGAATAAGTCACACTCGGCTCAGTTTTGTTTAGTTACATTTGGCCTGACAGATTTAACGTGCAAGAGATCCCCTTCACACGACGGTTCGTCGGTGGAATCGAGACTCCAACCTGAAACGTTCCGGTGCCGAAGCCAAGATCTTACCACCAGACCACCGCGGAACATCACACTCAACTCAAGCACAGGCATTTGTTACTGGGAAAATCCGCTCTTCAGTGTACAGAATGTCAATGCCAATTATCAGTTCAACTCATTGATTGCCCACAATTTATTTCCCAACGCATCCGTTTATTTCAGTCTTCTTCAATCACTTTCAAAAAAATCCTTCTCAAAATGAATCATCCACACATTTTTATTTTCTAAAAAAGGATCGGTTTTTACCATCTGATCTCATTAAAAATGGTTAAATGTTAAGGTTTTTGTACTGTTTTTTACCGTATACCATAAACATTGGCAAGTCATGACAAACGATAAGATTTTATATGAGAGTTTATAAAACAAGATTTTAATTCATACCTTGCGTTTGCGCTGCATAAGAATGGTTTTTGCGCCACAAAACTCCACTAAATCAAATCAAACCTAAACAGCATAGAATGTGTTCAGCAGAGGCTTGACGTTGTCGGCACTGCGGGCAAAAAGGGTAAGATTTTTGATCTTGAGGCATTTAAGTTGGTCATAGAATGTATGCTGACTTCTTCCATTCATATGAGCATGCCTACATCCGAACTAGAACGAGTTTAGTTCCACAGCGTTGCTTCTTTCCAAGCATCCAGGAAGAAAATTTCAAATAATGATTCGTCACCTCGAAGAGAACCAAGATCTGTTTAGATTCCACGGGCATTATTCTCAAGAGTAGCACTATATCTACATTTATCTTCTGTTATTTTTGTGTTTGTACGTAGCGTTTATTGGTATTTGTATTTTTGTGTGTGTGGCCAGTTTTTTTAAAAGTATTTGTATTAGTATTTTTCAGAACTTTGTCATCACAAACAAGCTATAGCTCTGTTTTCTGTAATTCGGCAACAGTTTTCAGTTCCTGCATGATAGTTAGCTTAATAATTCAGCTCCATTTCCAAATCTGAATTTCAAAAGGCTCATTTCCTTTCGGCTTTGTTTTATCCAATATTAAGATCCCTAAACCTATTTCACTCAATAAATGTCAGAAGTCAAACAATAGTCATGTTGATGGATAGAACAGGTCGTCTTTCCATGTCTCTCCCACTTCATGCTCATGGCACTGATGACATTGATTTTTCTATCACCAGGAAGAATTAAGGACTGGCCCGGCTTATTCTATATCATGAATAGGAGGCACCACCCGATTCTTTTTATTCAGGAATTTCTCCCAAGAGGAGAGTTCTCAACATGTGAGCTCGGCAGAAGATGGAGTCGTTAGGCTTTCTCCTTTCTTTGCACGCCTGTCTGCTATTTCGTTACCCATTAGACCTTTTTTTTTCTTCTTGTATACAGCCGACCACCCCGCCACCACTGATTGTAGCAGTATCGACAGGATTGGTTGTGGTCGACTGCTGAACAAGTAGTGTCCAACTTCACACTGACCGACCCGTCAAACCAGCATTCCTTTCGGGGTAGTCCTGTCTCTCTCCCCACCCGCACACTCTCAGACAGTTGGAATGAAACTGTCAATCTCTGACACCCTATCCTTCAGGGTTTTGAGATGACCTGGTACCATCAGTACTGTACTTAAATCAATCTTCTGGTTTTTCCTTCAGATACCTCAATGGATTCTATTAAATAGTGGTAAACCGTACCCATTTCTCCACAAATGCATTTATTTTCCAGCGTTCTTCGAAATCTTTGGAAATTTCTAAGTAGACCCACGAGAAATAGGATCCACTGGAACTGAATATCACATTAGAGTGAAGTCAGCTTCAACTTCTAAAGAACAGACAAACTTGCTTTATATCCAACATAGGTCCAATTGTTAGAGTGTCCCAGTGGGCTGCGACTATCAGTCCAAATGTCTCATAATCATTTTCATGCACAATAGTGTTAAGTCTCTCATCGATTGCAAGTAGTTCGCTCCTAAAAATGGAGCAGAAGTCTGGATTTCATTGGCACAGAGAAAAACTAGTGTGAGGAATTACAGTATAGATTCTTTCTTGCTTAAGTTCATTAATCTGATATTTCGACCCACCTTTCCACTTTTACTAAAATATCCCATTAATTTATGAAAGTCAGTACTTGTTAACTCCTTTACTTTCTTGTACTAGCTAGACAAAGAGGAGAGGAGAGGCAGAAATCGGTGATACAGCGTATTTCATTTTTTTACTGGAGTATCATGGATATATTGACCGGTGTACATATTCCTATTCCCTACCACATTTCATGTATGGAAGAAAATCGGGCGACATCATTTGTTCTCATCGTTGCTCAGTCTGCTAAGAGTATGTGACGTCTTTATATGCAAATTTCCAGGCATTTTTGCTAAGAATGTACTTCGGATTTGCCTTTATACTATGCTGTGTGGTTTCTCTCTCTCTTTTTTGTTAAACCTTTTTACTTCCCAACTCGATGGGTTTTGTCTCAGAATATCTGCATGGATATTACAGCAGAGAATTTGCACCAGAAAATGAAATTACTGGAAACAATGAAATAGTTTCCACCAGTAAAATATTTTGCATAAAATAGTTTCCATCGGTGCAAAGCAGTGAAATACTTTCTTATGTAAGTTACAGAAAAATATTCTAAATGTTATTTTTTGCTTAACTGAGGTATATAACATATATTGCAAAAGACTAATTTGAATTCATTCAACTTACAAGTTATAATTTAGTTGTAAAATGCATCCAATCAAGGTTGTGCCAAAAACCTAAGCGAGAAAAAGATGACATCACCGGAGGTGTGAATCAATGGTATTGCTCGATTTTCCTCTATACACGAAATAGGCTAGGGAATGGAAATATGCGACCCATGTGTGTTCTTGCTTTGCAAATACATTTAACTTTATTGCTATGGTAATCTCTGTGAAAGATTAAAAGCTTTCCCGCATATGTTTCCACCTTCTTCTTTTATACAGTCTACCACCTCACCACCACTGAACGTAGCAGTATCGACAGGATTGGTTGGGGTCGATTACTGAATAAGTATTGTCCAACCTTACATGGACCGATCCGTCAAACTGACATTCTTTTAGGGGTAGTAGATAGCTGTCTTTCTCCTCATCTGCACACTCTCAGACAGTTGGAAGGAAACTATCAATCTTTACCATCATATCCTTCAGGGTTTTGAGATGACCTGGTATCATCAATACTGTACTTCAATCATTATTTACAATCTTCAAGTTTTCCTCCATACATTCCTTTGAATAGTGGTGAACCGTACTCATTTTTCCACCAATGTATTTATTTTCCCACGTTCTTCCAAATCTTTGGAAACAGGCAGGAAAACTCAACTGTCCAGATATTGTTTGGATTATAGGTGGATGGTATCTTCTTATTTTTATTTCCGGATTAGGGAATAAATTCGAAAGTGACTCTTCCTTTTTTGGACATATACCGTCTGTCAAACCATTGCAGTTTTATTTCTTCTCTCCATTCCCCTTTTAAAAGACCACTTTATTTGGGGACAATTACATCAACTCTCTCTTTCCGTGTCACATAGTGATCCGACTTTTAATTACTATATCCCAATATGGACCTTAATCCAGTTCAACTCTATCGACTTGTTAATGTTACTTTTTATCGCCCCTATTTCCTTATTACAATTGTGAGATGACTGTATGGCTTGTAAAATTGACAGAGAATCGGAAAAAAATTGTGCGCTTCTGTCCTCATACGTTCCCACCTATAAAAAGTTGAGGTAACATATGATTACTTGCTACTGATAAGGCACTTCCTTTTAGTTTCGTTGTAATAACGTTCCGTTTTGAAGCAACACTAGGGCTATTTGGTACGGACCTCGTCCTTTTGAATCGCTGTCACACGACATCTGAGCTGGCATCCCCCTCTCCACACCACACCAGCGGTAGGACGTTTGGCCTGACAGATTTAAAGTGCAAGAGACCCGCTTACAAGGCGGTTCCTTGGTGGAATCGGTCCTCGAAGCTGCAACCTCCGTTTCCAAAGCCGAGACCTTACCATCATGCCACAGCGTCACTATGACACTTCGGTAAATGATCCTGATACAGAATTGAAACTAAACTTAGAACATTCTAAAAAGTCTGGTAGAATACCTTCTTACACGAAATATTATAAATACTTATAGCAAATAGAGATTCTTATGATGTCCATTAACTGCCTGGAAATTTAGTATAAAAATTCATCTAATCTTCAAGGAGAAATGAGAAAAGTATTTTTTGAAACTGTAAATAAAAATTAAGTCAGATGTTATGAATTTAAGTTTTAAGCTTCATTTCCCCTTCCTAACAAAATTTTTTTTAATGTATATATGTAAAGTACAGGTTTTTATATAATTCCAACATTTTTCAAGGAAATGAACTATTTGCTTTTAAAATAATGTTTCATAGGAATGGAATGAGTGAAAAAAGAATGCAGAAGTAGAATGAAAGAAAGCGCTGTATTGAATTTTTGAAATAAAAATTCTTGATATTTTTTCTTAAATATTCTTCCTTATATTCTAAACATATTCCATTTTTGTACAATATCCAATAAAACAAAACGTGCACGCCTGACGGTTTGGGGCCTAATTGACCTCAAGCGCGTGCTAATGTTCCTGATTCGCGTACTGAAGGGCGAAGTTCCTTTTCAGGGTCGGTTTCAAAAGAATGATGTTCTAGAAAACCACTTAGAGCTTGGCAAAGGCCGAATTTCATCATCACGTTGCATCGTCCAATTTTAATAAACATGCCGAGATTTTATTACTTTTTTATTGCAATTATAAATTATAACACTTGCTTTGAAATACTAATAAGACAGCTTACTTCCTTGAATTTTCATTCCATGTAATAAAAGCCTGTCCGGTCTTCCTTCCAAGAAAATTATTAAAAAAAATAAGGGTTTTAAATCTTTTTTAATGGCGTGTTTTCTGTCGACAGAATCTCGCTTAAACAATTAACAAATTGATGAAGTTGAATTGGGTTAAGGTCCATATTGGGATACGTGGTAATGAAAAGGCGGATTATTATGCGAAGTTGGCGAAACAGAAAGGAAGTGGTTACGTAACTGTCCCCAAATCAATCTGGTGTCTTAAAAGGGGAATGGAGAGAAGAAATGAAACTACAATGATTTGACAGCTGGTATATGTCTAAACAAGGAAGAGTCACTTTCGACTTCATTCCTAATCCGGAAATAAAAATAAGAAGATGCCATCCACTTATAATCCAAATGATATCTGGACATGGGAGAGTTCCTGCCTATTTCCAAAGATTTGGAAGAACGCAGGAAAATAAATGCATTGGTGGAGAAATGGGCTTGGTCTAACACTATTTAATGGAATACATTTACATCTCGGTTGGTCGATTGATTAGGGTTTTTTGGCGCAAGAACCCTATTTGATCATGCTGAGCCAAGCAAATGGTAAAACTATAGACCGAATTATAAAACCACACATGATAAAAATAAAAGCAGAAAGTGATCAATATACAAATACCAAAAATAAAAGTTCAAGTACGTACAAGGTTAAAAATGTAAATGAAACAAAGATGCGAAAAATGCATTACCACGATGCAATGTAAAAGTCAAGCGTGAACGGAAGTTAAAAAAGGGAAATACAATTGTAAATGCCAATGGAATTTAAAAATATTAAAATGTTTGGGTGGAATTTTTCACCCAACAGGTCTTGTAGTGTTAAGAAAGTGTTAGTTTTGTAGTGTTAGTCTCGAAGTTAAGAAAAAAACCTGAAGATCGAAAATAATGACTCAAGTACAGTACTGATGGTACCAGGTCTTCTCGAAACCCTAAAGAACATGATTTCAAATATTGGCAGTTTTTTTTACCAACTGTCTGAGAGTTTGAGAATCCAGGTTTCTGTTGTGTAAGGATAATTTGAAGAAATATTTTGATTTTCGCTGAGATTTTCTTTTGGCGATGGCCTGTTTTATGTTTTGTAGGAAGGTGCGGACGAAGGACAGTAATGGAACACTTTGTTTCCGATTACCCCGAAGAGGATGTCAGTTTGAAGAATCGGTCAGTGTAAGGATGGACACTGCCAAAAACAGCTGTCAGTCACAACAAATCCTGCCGATATTTCTATGTTCAGTGGTGGTGGGGTGGTCGGTTGTACGCAAGAAGAGGAACACTGACATCTAAAAACTATTCTAAGCGTTACCTGATGTCTATGAAAGCATGAAATGCGAGAGGCTTCATTTGGTCAAATTATTTCATGACGTATTTTTGGCCCAACATTGCTATTTATGAAATGAAAATGCCACACAATCGTGGTCCGAAATCACTCTTAACCTAGCCTTTCAGAGTAGTAGTAAAAAAACCATAAGAAAGTTTAGAATTTTTGAGTACGTTCAAAAACTTTTTTATCTGGACAGGATTGTTCAATTCGGTGACGTCCGAGAGCAAAACTTTAATCGATTCCAGATTCTTTCCCTTGTTTCTTACGATAAGAACGTTTCTTGAGGATGTCAGTTTGACCAATCATTCAAAGTTTTAAAGACAGTAGTCGGCCACAACAATTCCTGTCGATTCTTTGTGGCTGTATATAAGAAGAGGAAGAATCTCACCTAAAAATGACAAAATTTTACATCTCATTTGCTTCAGAGATTTTTAAAACTGTACATTCTATACAGAAAATGTCAGTTTCTTTTATCTTTTGGATAAAGCGAAAAAGCTTACGAATGCCTTATGCCTTCTAAATTAAGTCAGTTTTAATAAATCCCGAAGTCTATATGAAAAATAGATACATAAATTCAGATAATAAATAATGTTATCTAAATCGATAATAAATTCATGTATATATAATTTTTTACATATAAATTCAATATATGACTAACACAACTTTTTATTTTTATTTTAAAACATGAATAGCGATTTATTTAAAGATGGTAGAATTTAAAATTAATTTCTAGATTGGATGTTTATAACTAAAGAATCTTGAATACAATCTACAGTTTCAGAAATCTAAATGAGATTAAAAAATCCCGCATATGAACGATAGATTGTAAGCTCATTTTGAGCAGAGCAATAAAATGCACTAAGATTTTTTTTATAAAGGTCTTTCACTTTTATGTCAATTAAAAAAATATTAAATACAAATCGTAGAAGTGTGTTAGCCTATCATTAACACAAATATTTCGAAAACTAACAAATAAAATGTGCCATTGTAGCCTGGTTGGTAGAGCATCCGCTTCGCCACCGAAAGATAGCGAGTTCTGTCCAAAGACCGCCGTGTTGGCTAATGGCAGTTGGGACACATTAAATGGGTCGTGACTGCAAAGTTCCCATCACAAATTATACCTCTAGGGGTACTGAATCAGGGTTGAGTCGGTCTCTGATTAGGATCTCAATTCTGACTGCCGGATCGATGAATGAGTCTGACAGACCCTTAAGAAGGGTTGTGTCGTGTGTGTTGTCGTCCTTTCACGTTGATGGAGCTCGTTAACAATGAAAGGCGCACACCTCTGCCTTCATTCGAAAGAGCTTCTCTCATTCGGCGGCTTGGTATGGCCAACTGGCATTAGACCCACCACCATCCACAAATAAAACACTATCTTTAAATATTGATACTGTTACATAGTTGTCCTTGATATGCCAATCTTGATGGCAACAGTTGACGACCTTAGCGAAAAATTTGGTGGCGAAAGGAATTTTCTAGAAGAATCCAGATTGTACATGTTATCAACAGAGTCCAGTTTTTCCAAGAAGCTTACAGAACTTTCCAAAGATTATGTCATTTCCTGTCAGTGACGTCACTTCCTGTAGATAGACTATAGAAAGCGAGCACTCAAGGTTGATTGGCGATATTTCTTGTTAGCTGACGCAAGTGCTGTTGCTTTGTACCATTTTAGAATTCGTTAAAAATAAAGAACATTTTTGTAAGATCTTGTCTATTGGATTGACTCCAAATTGACCCACAAAGCAAATTTTGTAACAATACCATTTCGGGTAATTTTATCAATATTTAAGTATATTAAGACGTTCGAATTATAAAATTGAGGCAGTAATAATAAATAGTGAAAAAAAATGTCCAAGTTCTAAATAACACGAGGTTAAGACATCGAAATTCGGTAATTTTATATTATAAAGACAAGATAAAATTTGCCTGGTAGGTAGCGCGTCAGTCTCGTAACCGAAAAGTCGCGGGTTCTGTCCTCGTCTTGGCCAAAGACCGCCGTGTTGGCTAATGGCAGTTGGGGCTCGTTAAATATGTCGAGACTGCAAAGTCCTCCAAGTTCCCATAACAAAACGATACTTCTGGGGGTACTGAATCAGGGATGAGTCAGTCTCTGATTGGGATCTAAAATTCCGACTTGCTGATGGAGGAATGAGTGTATGAATGAATTCGACCACCCCCTAAAAAGGGTTGTGTCGTGTGTGTGAGCTAGAAGTCGGACTTCTGCCCTCTGTGTGCTCAGGGGTTTTTACCCTCAGAAGCTACTGCACCCCCTTTCCGTGAAAAACACGGACACGACAACATCAAGATAAAATTTCTTTTGATGCATTTTAAAAAGTGTAACTTTACAGATAGCGTGTTGGAATAAATAAATAAAAAAAACCATTAAAAACTGACAAAATTATCAAAAGAAAATAAAACCTTTTTCCCGAAGTAAAAAAAAGACTTGATGTACTATTTGGTTCATTAACACTTTGAAAGTGCGACTAAATTTTGCGATAAAAAAAGGTCAAGCAGTGAAAGAAATTGCCCCAATGCGCAATTTTTGATGTTTTAGTTTAGTTATATTAACGTCCCGTTATAAAGCAACACTAGGGCTATTTTGGAACGGACCTCGGCATTCTGAATCGCTGTCAGATGACACCAGAGCTGGCACCCGCCTCTAAACAGCAGTGGTAAGACGTTTGGCCTGACAGATTGAATGGGCAAAAGACTCCCTCACACGACGGGTCTTCGGTGGAATCGAGTCTCCAACCTGAAACCCTCTGATTCCGAAGATGAGACCTTACCACCAGACCACCGCGGCCCTAACTTTCAATAGTAAATTACCACTCAGACTGACTGAAGTTCTTACGTTTATTCTGTGTAATAAAAGGCAGAAATAAACTTCAAGAAACATTGCTGACAGCCATGATTAAAAAGTTAAATATGTTTAATATATCGACAAAAATAATGGACTTTACCCAAAATTTATTTACATTAACTTTGAAAAATTTATTAAAAATATAAAAAAAACTACGACTAACTAAGGAATTGATTTGACGAAAAAAATAATTTTGTGAATTCCAAGATCATGTAAAAGGATCTTTAATTGCCAAAAGAACAAACGGTGAAAAAGTAGAAATTCGCAAAGCGTTATATTTCCCAAAATGTCTTTTATTGGATAAATCAGTTTTTCTGCTATCCAAAACAGGTTTATTTTTTTTTGCCTGTACGTTCATTAGAAGTCAAGATATCAATATTTTCGTAATGATCGCTAAACCGGAAGTGAACAACTAAATAACCGGAAATACTGATTTAAAGGGTCATAAACATGCTAAAAATTTGTATAAGCACCAATTAAGATTTAAATATGGGAAATGTTTTGCACATTAAAACACAAAATGCCAATGAGAGTTTTAACGGTGTTTTGTGGAAATTTGTAACTAAAGATGTCTTTGTTGCGCTCTGAATCCTCAGATTAGGGGTATTATATTTTAACAAGTCTGTAATACATTTTAACGAACATTTTATAGAATAACTGAATATCCTTAACATTCTGAGTGTATTCTAGTGTAAATTAAGTTAAAGCATTTGCCGAGCTCCACAGAGAAAAAACGAATCTAAGCAGTATTCACTTCCAAATGCAAAAAATGTGAACGGTTAAAAAAGAAAAATTATTAAAAGATGAATAGGAAGAAGGTATAACCTATAAATGTTGTGAATTTTAAGTTTTTACGCCCATAATTTATTATTAAAACAATTTGCTGAATAATTTAAATGCATTTTTCTCAGAACTGATTTTGACTCATTTGTTGCTCACCTCAAATCAAGTAACTCAAAATATAATGATCATAAAACTATGGAATTGGATGGACTTTGTCCTTATACTATTTTCCAGGGAATGAAGTAAAAGAATTTAGATCGAGTGAATAGATTTTTTTAAATTTACAGCTTATTGTATGAATAATAATGTCATAATTTTACTGAAAAAATTCATGATAAATATTTGACTGGTTTTATTTATAATTAACCTTCGATTGTAGTTCATTCCGTAAACAAAACTATGTGGTTTATTTTGGTATATGTTTGGTTAGGTTGAGAATCATAGTTTTTGGTTTAGCCAATTTGAAGTTTTGTAAGAATTTGCTTACATTTATGCTATTAAATGCCAATTTTTAAAAAGATTTAAAAT
>JAPMOQ010017137.1:95218-114195 GCA_026543055.1 Argiope trifasciata | reverse complement strand
ATCACAATTGAAAATTTAAATCTTCGAGTTAGCTTCGATACCTGTTTTCTCCGAGCGGAGCTCGGTCACCCGCTGGTGAAAATTAAAGTGAAAGACAAATTTTAGCTGAAAAATAGATTTTGCTTAAGACTCCCCTGGTTGATAGGTCAGACTTTTCTTTTACTAGAAAATATAAACTTTTTTGGACAGAGGAAAGGAAGAGCAATAAAAAAAAATCGCCAATGGGCTCGATAATCAGTGTTTTTAACGTAGTCCGATACCTTAAGCAAAGCTTCGAATTCGTTGCAGCCGCATGGACGGGCTCTGAAACAGTTTGAAATTCCTGCTTCCCTTCGACTCTAAGCAATAAGAACGATTTCGGTGACAACAACGTTATAAGCACAGATACTTCCTCTCATATTTACGAGAGAGAGATAAAGCGATTAAAGTATTATATGCAAATAAGTCATAGTTTAGTTGTATTGACGTCCCTTTTGTAAAGCAACACGAGGGCTATTTGGGGACGGACCTCGTTATTTTGAACCACGGTCAGATGACACCTGAGCTGGCACCCCAATCTCCACACTACACCAGTGGGAGAACGTTTGGCCTGACAGATTTAACGTGCAAGAGATCCCCTCACACGACGGATCGTTGGTAGAATCGAGTCTCGAACCTGAAATTCTCCGGTTCCGAAGTCGATGTCTTACCACCAGGCCACCGCGGCGCCTACCATTCTAGAACATCCAAGCATTACAATTCTGAAAGAATACACAAATCTATTAAATAAATATGAATGTTTGTTTGTTCGTATTTTATGTACTGTCGTACCATTCATCCTACTTCGATAAAACTTTGCCAAATGATTGACTGATTGCATTTAATATTAATTTTTTCGGTGGCAGCAACGCGCCAGGTACCAGCTAGTACACAAATAAAAAGGCGATTTCAAAAACTGTTTTTATTAAATTTATACTTCGATTATAGACTGGCGAAGTCTCATGATGACAAATAAAAGAAAAAAAAGGAATCAAAATTATTTTAATGTATGTTTATTAGCTGTAAATGCACGCAGAAGAATGAGTTTTATCCTAGATTTGACTTAAATAAACCAGTATTATGACAGATCAGTTTATAAATAATATAACAGCATAATTAATTCTTAAATAAATTCTATGTCATTCCTGAATGTTTTTTTAAAATAAAAATAGATCATTTACGACTTTTGATTTTTAACAATAAAATGTTATGTAATATGTGAAAAATCAACTGAAATTTTTAAACAGGCAAAATAAAAGCGATTGTATATTTTTTTTCTCCAAATAAGGAATTTTTGTTCGAGTTGAACACACCCATTTGTCGTTTTTTATGACAAAATTGTAATTACCTTACAGCACTGACATCGATAAGAAGATACCATCCACTGATAATCCAAATTATATCTGGACATGGGAGATTTCCTGCATAATTATAAATATTTGGAAGTATACAGGAAAGTTAATGTATTTGAGAAGAAATCGGTACTGTTTTCCACTGTTTAAGGGATGAGTCACTTGTTTGAAATCAACATCTTAATAAATGGTGAAGTTTACTAATAAGTATGCTTAGAGTAAAATAATTTTTCTCATCAACCATCAGGGCTTCATTTTTCTAATTTTACTTCTTAGATTGTGTAAACAAAACCATGAAAGAAATTTAATTCTTCTGTTAAAAGTTTTTTTCTTACATAATGGGAGAATGAATGGATAGAACTTTACCTTAATATGAAATATTAAAAAAAGAAAATGAAATCTACGATCGCAAATTTCAAG
This sequence comes from Argiope trifasciata, assembly GCA_026543055.1. Taxonomy (NCBI): domain Eukaryota; kingdom Metazoa; phylum Arthropoda; class Arachnida; order Araneae; family Araneidae; genus Argiope; species Argiope trifasciata. The sequence continues at coordinate 112,405 of JAPMOQ010017137.1, read as the reverse complement.
TTATCATGTGATAGCATTATTATTTTTTATGTCATTATTATTTATTAGGTCACTATAATTTAAGTTGTTAACTAGTTTAAACCGGTTTGAAACAGTCACTGGACTTCTCTATCGGTCTCTATTCCACCTTCCCTCTCTGTATAAATAATGATAATTTTCAACGGTGGTAGCTTAGTTTTATAAAAACAATATTTTTTTTTAAACACAAACTGCTATTTTCTCATTTGTGAGATCATAAAACAGTTTTATAATATATTAATCTCAGAACAAGGAGTCAATTCCTTCAATGTTTCTCACTTAAAAAGGAATGAAGTGATATTTCCCCATTGGGGGAAGGGGAAAATGCTTTTATCAAAACTGTTATTGAAGGAGAGTGAATTTTTTGAACGTATTATAAAAATAAAATTATTTAATTTCTTCCGAAAAAAATGACATTCCATGAAAACAATAGCTATGATATCATAGTTCAACGTACACCTTTTAAAAGCGCATCTGCTTTGAAAGAAGCACTCGTAATAATAAAGCAATACTGGTAAAAGCCGATCAACTTTTTAGAAACGCATCTTCTTTCGAAGACGAGTACTTAATAATAATGCAATGTTAGTAAAAGCAGGTAAAAAAATAGATGCAATGAAAAGATGTTGCTGAATATGCTACTATGCTTTAGTCATTGCCTAAGCATTTTCGAGTTTCAATTATTTGTTGCCTTCAACTATTCAAAAACCCCTAAGGAAAACAACATTATGATCTGAAATGATAACAAAAAAGGTTAAAAAACACTTTTTAGAATTCTAAACAGATGATATTCGTCCCTCAACTTTTTAGTCCTGAGATCTGTTGTGTTCTGAGATTCACTCCCATATGCTGTTGGTGATCTGAACCAAAATTTAATTTCATGAATGGCTATTTAATAATTAAGTTCTGAAAATATTCAAATACTCTCATAAATATCACAAGAGACAAAAACTCACTAAGTTCTTGAATTTTATGATATATATAGGAAAAAGCGATAGCAAATTTCCAAATTTGAAGGTTTAAAACAATTCAAATAAAGATATATAAATTGTTTATTGTTTAAATTAAAGATATTTGATGTTCAATTTTAAAGATTAAAAACCCATCGTCTAAAGAGGAAATCTAAAATGGAATAAAAAAACAAATTAAAAAAATTTACATTATGTGATTAAAGGCATAGATTTATTGCTCTCATTTTCTTATAAATAATTTATAAAACCATTAATAAATAGTTTTAGCTAAGCACGGAATAGTAGCAGCAAATGTTCTTATAAATAATTTATGAAACCATTCGTAAATAGTTTTAACTAAGCATGGAAGATTTGCAGTAAATTAAATGTGATCTTAAATTGTAGCGTTAAATTTGTCATCCATTGATCGGACTTTATTGAAATACCTACTTTCAAAATAATTTAAAACCAATTTGAAAGAATGTATCTGATGAATAAAAACTCATCTTTCCCAATGATTTGCTGAGCATTTCTTGCTTATCACGAAGGGGAAAAAAAGAATGCAATCGTGCAGCAGGTGAATGCTGTGCGATTGTTTAAGTGAATGCCCATTGATGCTCGTGATTGGCGGTTAATTTAGTTGCGCGTTGCCTCAAGATCGAGATTCAAGCCAATATTTAATAAGCTATAGAAAGCGTCCAATATTATTTATTGCATTACTTATATTGTTTGTGAACAAAATGAAAATCAATGCTGGCGATATATAAAAAAACAAAACAAAGAGCATGGACCTGAGATAATAAATTGAACAGCTCCCCTTTTCTATTAACCTCCCTTCAATCTTGTTGCGAAACTCATTTAAATAATGGGGAACAATATCCGCCCATCAATCATAGCAAACCGAGTGCTTTTCAGCCACACGCAACGAAACATCATCTGTCTGAAGAATTCCTTGTTTTATTTAAGATAGATATAGGCCACGGGGTATCGGTTATAGGAGGCAAAAAGAAGTGACGTTGAAACAATTACCAGGTCTCTCTTGGGAAATCTATCAATTCTTAATTCATAGATCACTCGACAAAATGCTTAGCCGGATGTTGTTAGTTTATTCCTTTTGGAATCGCACACACTACGAGTGCTTTGAAACGTTGGGAAAACGCCCTTTGGAATATCACTCCGAGACGTCGTCTTTGATGTCTGAATGCAAAAGTAATTCACCGTCGCTATTGTGACCTGTGCTGCAATCTTGATTCGTGATTCAGAATTTCTTTTTTATCGTCTGGCGAAAGAAGGTCGAGGATTATTATTAATTTCCACAAACGAACAATTCCGTTACAAAAAAATATATATTATATTTCGAAATTAAATAGCATTGTGGGGAAACGCAAATATATCATTGGTTTTCCGGTGTTTTTTTTCTTTTTCCCAGAAACATTACTTGATTATAAACATTATAATATTCTAGGAATTAAAGTGAACATTAAGACTTGCAGGTCATTTAAGATCGAATCATTTTTAAAATTATAAAATTTTCAGATTAATGACTGACTGCTCTAAAGCAAATAAACTTTTAATACAGACACATTTAAACTGGCTGGAATAGTTTCCGTTAAATTTTCTAGCATATTATCTAATAAAATGGTTGTGTCAGAGAAGGCATCGCCTTCAATAGCTTTTCTGTTGGGTGCAGTTTCCAGAAGAATTAAATGCTTATTCTCTGATAAATGTAATCCGGATAGACCAGGGGTCGGCAACCTGTGGCTCTTTTGATGTAAAATTTCGGCTCTCCAGTTCCATAGGAAAAATTAATAATTAATTATCAAAACCTTTAAAAAATAAGAAAATATATTTTCAAGTGCCTTATCTCTCAACACTTTCTACTAACATAATCGTTAGTTACAAATTGCTACACTTAACGCGACCTAAATTAGATAAATTTAAACTAGTGGTTTGTTCTTAGACCATGACCATATTTATCTTTCAGCCAATTCCATTTCATTTCTGTCCAGCGAAAACAGCAGCTATTAGGTTTGAAAATCAAAGACACAAATGTATCATTAGTTTTCTGGTTTTTCTTTTTTCCAGAAACATTTTTTGCTTATCAACATTGCAATATTCTCGGAATTAAAGGGAACATTGAGACTTTCTGGCCACTAAAACTGAAGCATTTTTAAAATTATAAAATTTTCAGATTAACGAGTAATAGCTCTAAAGTAAATAAACTTTTAATACAGACACATTTAAATTAGCTGGAATAGTTTCCATTGAATTTTTCCGTACATTTTCTAATAAATGGGTTATGTCAGAGAAGGCCTTGCATGACATTGCCTACAATAGTCAAGAAATACTAATCTTCAGCAAGAATATAGCATTTGTGCTGAATCTATGCTGTGATCGTTGGAAATTTTTTTTGGCGTAAAATCCTTGGCTTTCAGTTAATAGTACTCTGTTTTAGTCGCTCATTTCACCCAAACAAAACGAAAAATTTGAAACACTTATCACAAAATCACATGCCAAATTTAATACATTTAAGTTGTATGCTTGAGTTTTTGTATTTACTTTCATCTGAAAATACAGATCGAAAACTGTCCTTCCATTATTGGATTTTACTCAAAACTGAACAAGCATTTACACCAAGGGTCGGCAACCCTCTTTTGATATAGAGTTGAGGCTCTCCAGTTCCCTAAGAAAAATTAATATTTTTTTTTATCAAACCCTTAAAGAATAAGAAAACATATTTTCAAGCACCTAATCTCTCAACACCTTCTACTAACATAATCGTGAATCACAAATTGCTACTCTTAACGTGATCTAATGAGACGTGGGTTGTTGTTAGAGATGACATTCCGTGACCATGTCTATCTTTCAGACAATTTCATTTCATTAATTGTCTCATCCAAACAGCCACCGTTAGGTTTGAGAACCAAAGACTTCTGGAGAAGCAAGGTCGCTGAACTCAAGAGCAAACTGGTTGAGTTATGGGTAAAGAAATGCACGCACATCGCTCAGCACAAGTGGACAACTTCGCGAGTTGAAGCCCTTCTATCCGACGCATGGAATTATCTTCAAGATTGCTACAGTGATATAGTGAATGCTGACGATCTTCGAGTCGACCTATTCGTGTGAGAAAGAGTTCTTTTACATGAATGTAATAAAATATAAATTTAGAATTTAAACTAACAGATAATAATCTAGTCTTGCTTGTAACTTAAAACAACAAGCTGTAACCCAGATTGATTCAAACTATCAAAAAGCACGCAAAGTCAATACTCCCATTGATAAAACTATGTGTATTTGTGTTTTTATGTGAATAAATATCATTCCGTGTTTACAATCGTTAATTTTAAATCAAATTATATACATAAAAAATACTATAATATGAAACCGAAAATTTTTAGTGGCTCTTCAAAAATTGGAAAATTTTGTAAATTGATTATATGCCAACTGTACTTTTCGATTTAAGTTGATAGTTGTGCAAAAGAAAGATTATTAATAAAATTGAAATATGTATGCTCTGTTTTTGGCACCTTGATGTCTGACCCTGGCGTATTAGTTTGTAGTTTTCAACTGAAATACCTTCTCAAAGTCCCACTATGTGCAGCTGCGAAAGCAAAACACAGCGGGCAGTTTACTTCTGCAGTGGAAAAGGCATAAAATTGAGTTATTGTGCCCCATTTTCACCCATTTTCAATACGTCTTCTGAATCAACAAATTATATGGAGTTTTATCGCGAAAAGCTGACATTTATGGGGTGAAAATGCACCAGCATATCTCTGAAAGTAGTTTTCGTAATTCAAATGCAAACCTGAACTTTTTAGAATTATGCATTTTAAAAAAACTAGTAAGTAAATGTTGAACCTTTGATTATATTTAAAGTAATTTCAAAAGAAGAATACTTAAAAAATTTTTTAATACGCTGAATACTGCACTTCTTTAAAAAATTCTCATTTTTTTTAAAACTATTTTCTCCCGACATTTTTTCATTTCAAAAACTCAGCATTATTTCATTTCAAATGTTAAGATCAATTATAGCGAAAATTATATTTTTTCAATTCAAATATTATTTAGAGAACGAAAAAGCATTCAATAAAACGCACCTTTCATACATTCAGGCTTCATTACGCGCTCTTCCGGGTGGGTAGGCAGTATCTTCCACTTCAGCCCCGTTCCAACGACATGTGCATCTGCATATGGCGGTGGAGTTGGCTGGAATTGTGCCAATGTGTAGGTTGAATTCCGCCAAGGATGAAACCTGCAATGTTTGGGTTTGAAGTCCAGCAACTTATCCATTCGATAAAAGCTATCGCTCTAGTCTAGTGGCTGTTACTGGCTTATTAACTTATCACCACATGCAGACCTGGCACCTTTTCCCCGCGTTCCCTTCTCTTGCTGCTTTTTTGGGTTCTCTGATGTCTGTGGACACGATCAGAAGTTCCCCGCAAATTATCAGCAAACTGTTCAGACATCAAAGAACCCTAGAAAACAGCAAGAGAGGGGAAAGCGGGTGTGCCATGCATGCGAACTCCCATGCCATCGGAACGCTGCTGAGGATGAGAAGCTTCGTGAATGCTGGTTGGTTCTCCCTGCCCTGGTATGTGCAGAAATGATGAGGATTTGGTTACCCTTACTGATTACAGGATATGCTTCCTGCCGGAGAGGTTGTACCTTAATCAACTGATTTCCCTTTACTATTTATTCCGAACAATTGTGAAGCAGTCTCAGGTCATTCAAATTTGTTCTTGTGAGGGTCAAAGTAGCTGTCTAAAGAGTCAGCTAAGCCGAGTTCCAACGACCTGTCCATCCTTCAGACGAATCCCGAGCTCCTCCATTTACCCCTCGTGTGGTTAACTGGTTGTTTTTCATGTCCATCGATTCTACCGACAATTTGTCCGTAAAATGCTCAGACATCAAAGGAGCCCAGAAAACTGCGAGAGGGGTCGAAGGGGAAATGTATAATCGTCTGCAGGCGGGTGCAGGTCTTGTAACCACCGCTTTACACGACCTGTCCATCAGTCAGTTAAGCCACGCGCTCCCCCTTCAGATTCCTCTTGTGGTTTTCTGGGCTCCTTTGATGCCTGCTCCTTTTACCGACAAATTGTCGGTAGAATCGACAGGCATCAAAGGAGACCAGAAATCCGCAAGAAGGGTCTGAAGGGGGAGCACGTGGCTTCTCTGAAGGATGGACAAGTCGTTGGAGCTCAGCTTAAAGACCAGTTCCGACGACCAGTGTGCCAGGAGACATGACGCACTTTGACCTGTCTTGTGGTTTCCTTTGATGTCTCTCCATTTTACCGATAGCTTGCTGGAAACTCCGGACCGACGCTCACTGACGAGGATGGTCCTACAATGGGTCAGTTGTAAGATTTACGATCATATCCGTAAAGACCACAGATATTGGAAAGCCAGATAGTCTTAAGGCTCAATACAAAACTTTGGGTTTCGAGGTAGTCTGGTTGAGAGGGCGTTGGTTTGGTTTAATTTAGTTTAGTTTCGTTATATTAACGTCTCGTTGTAAAGGTACACTGGGGCTATTTTCGGACGGACCTCGTCATTTTGAACCGCGGTCAGATGACACCTGAGCTGGCACCCTCCTCTCGACACCCCACCAGCGGGAGGACGTTTGGCCCCGACAGAATTAACCTGCAAGAGACCCCCTCACACGACGGTTCTTCGATGAAATCGAGTCTTGGACCTGAAAACCTCCGGTTCCGGAGCGAGATCTTACCATAAGACCACTACGATCCAAGAGATGGCGTTGGATTCCCATCCCTTGGGTAGTGAGCTCGAACATCCTCGGCCGAAGACTTTCGTGGGTGGTAAAGGCTGGCGCACTGTCGTGGTCACAAAATCCTCCATGTCGAGAATAATAACACTGGGAATACTGGTTCGGATGTGATCGTTCCCAAATGAATCCGTCCGGTAAAAAGGGTTTGCAAAACCTGCGTAGTTAACTTATACTCTTGGCTCTAGAGGGCGTTACTGTAAATAAAGGAGATGCAAGCAATCCGGCTTAAAATCGCCGACTCCTCTGTCTGCTGGCTGGTCAATGACAAGTGCCATTAAAAACAACAATAAAATTTTGAGTTCATTTTCTGAAATATTACTGTCTGAAAAGTGAAAAAAAAATCACTATTCCTGGTGGTCACCAATATTGTATTTCTAACTTGGCAACTGTCTAAGGCCAGAGACGGTGAGAAGACAGTAGAAAAGCTGAAATAAATTATATTTTCCTAGACGTCAGATAAAAAAAATTGGCAAGAAAAAGTGCAAACTCTGTGAATGATAAAATATTAGGATATGTTACACAAATATAACTCGCACAAATATAACTAAATATAATTCGTCAAGTACTTACAAGTTTCATTGCGTTCACTCATTTATTATAATACTAGTCTCCTTTGGCGACCAGCTGCTTCGCAAAGAGTAATGCGTTCTAAAATTTTCAATTGCTCTCTTTAGAACTTCTCAGCCAAATATACTTAAACTTCGAAAGTCACGTAACTCATATTATTATAGAAGACTTACGATTATTTGTCCTTTGCACTATATAACTCTCTGACTCGCAATAAGTTGTTATGAAATCGTGTGGAAAATATCCCATTTTATATTTGTTCCATAACATTATGTTTCTTCTTAAACATGTGATGAACATCACATTTTTTTCTGTTTAATTTGCAATAAGAGTTAATTTAATTATTCAGTTTCAATTTTTGTCAAAATATCGGCAATCACTGCTACATTTATACCGTGCTCTTGTATGTTAAAATCTACTTTCATTTTGTAAGAAATTAATTGTTGGAAAATAGGATTTTATTTTCCAAAAATTCATTATAAATAGAATCTGAATTTATAGTTTTAAACATTGATATCAATAAAAAAAAATCATTTTTAAAATTATTACAAAAAAGTTTTATACTGTAATATTTTTGGAAGTTACCGCAGAAAAATTCCGAATGTTAACGTAATTTTAATCAAAGTTTAAAAAAAAAAGAAATTCCGCCTAGGTATACTTTTTCATCCTCCAAAGTAAATACGAATATACCAAGTGCTGTATCTCTAGATCATATGGTCTGGTGTGTAGAGCATTAACACATACATTCATTCATTACGCCAACATATATTCATTTGATTATCAGCCTTGGAGTCATTCCGGATATTGATTGGCCTGAAATGGTATATTTTTTTAAGATGGTGGACGGAAAGATCTTAAAGAGCAATTTTAATAATAATATTCCTTTTTACATAAATCGGTCAATATTTATGATTGTTTAGTAGACTGGTTGATATAACTCCTTTGCTTAAAATATTAGTAAAAATATTTTGTTAAATATGACTCACAGAGAAAAGTATGAAAAAAACTAACAGTTATTCATCAATGCATTTTTTGTTTCAAGTTACATAAAATGTAATTATTATTATTTTGTATATATTTAGACCTTTACAGTAAATAACAATACTCACGCCAGTTACTAATGATTTACAAATTAGCCATTTGGCACGAATTTGAATGCGTGTCTTGTATAAATTCAAACATGTTTACCATAAACAAGATTAATGATAAACTAAATTAATGATAAAGATGTTGCAAGCGAACATAGAAACTTATGTCTTGTAATTATTTTTAGAAGATATAACATTTAATATTTATTTAATTTCATCCAGTCACATGTTGAAAGTTTCATTTTTTTTCGATTTAATTTGCAGTCATAGTTAATCTACTTTTTAATTTGAACTTCTGTCAGTATGATTTCAACAGCTTAATAAAAGCTATCCCCCCCCTCCTTTGCTCGTTCATTATTTATCGTTTGTTTTAAAATTTTAATTTTTTTGTCTGGAATATATTATTGAAAAATATGTTTTAAAAATTTCTTCAAAAATTTGTTAAAAATAGAATTTTAAGTTAATTGTTAAAATACTGGTACCATTAGAAAGCTAATTTTTTAATATTTAACTTGATATAAAAATCAGCTTTGTGCAATAATATTTTCGGATGTTATAGTGGAAAAACTTCAAAATTTCGCTTAATTTTTAATTAATTCAAACTCTAATTAAAAATTCGAAAAAAGAGTTCCGAAATGTACATTCCCGACCTCCAAGGTATACATGTACCAAATTTGGTAGCTGCAGGTGTAAAGGTCTGGCCCGTAGAGAGCCAACACACACACACACATTGAGCTTTATTATAAGTATAAATTTGCCAAACTTTTGTTACAATAATATTGCACACAAACTTGAATTCCTAGCAACCATGAACCATAATAAGAGAAAGTAAACAAGCATTAATAGAATAATAATAAGCATCTGACGAAGTTATTAAATAAAAAATTAGTTAAAAATAAATTATTAATATTTTTATAAAATTAAAAATTTATTGAAATTTGAAACCAAATTTATCAATCTATTAAACGTAGTGTAAATAATGTCTACATTCTAGTCGTCATCCTGGGCTACAAGGCGTCCAAGTTATAGCCGCTACCTAAGTGACTAAATTTTAGTCACTGCCTAGGGCTTCCAAATAATGAAATCCGAATCTAGTGACTCTTTGTGGGTAAAAATTCTTTGTGTGCTGTTAAAAGAAAAAAAAAACATAAGACAATTTTAGAGTGACATAAACGCTTTTATAGAGAAATAAAATAACAATGATGAAGCAATTTACAGTTTTCGTCAAAAGCACCAAAACGTTCAACAATTCGCTCCACTTCCCACGTTCTATGTCTGAAGATACAATCTAGAATGCTTACACAAACTCATTTTCTTTATCAGCTACTGATAGAGCATTAATGTTGAAAATTCCCTCAAAATGATATGCTAATGAGCTGCTTAAATGCAAAGCAGCGGTCGAGTGTTGTGAAAAAAGTCGTCTCAGTGAGGTATTTGTTTTTTCATGCGGTTCGCTAATTACTTTAAAACAATTGCGAAGTAACGGCGATTGAATTTATCTATCGAGAATTTATTAATGAAGTATTGTTCTTAAGTTATTACATAAATGTTACAACGTTCATATTTTATCTACTTAAGCTATATGTGCACCTTAGTAGAACGTACGTATACCTTAAGGGGGAAATAAAATGTATTTTTGTTACAAAACGATCGGCAATAAATTTTCTAAAGCAGCGATTTTTCCGTCTCGGAATTCTAATCTGATGCTGATTTACTTTCGCTCATTGATTTTCTTTTGTCCGGGAATTGCGGTAACTTCTTCGATAGCGATTTGATTGCAAAGAAAAAAGACTTCTTGGTAATGTTCCAGAGATTCTGAAGTTACAGACCGTTCCTCACCAAACTGCCTCTGAACGAATCACATTTTCTTGTCTCTGAATGGAGCTTTTCTTTTGCTCAATGTGATCAGGAACTGCAGATACTTCTGCGATAGCGATTTGATTGCAAAGAAAAAAGACGTCTTCGTGAGAATGTTCCAGAGATTCTAAAGTGACAGATCAAAGGCTAAAAGGCAGGTCCTTCCATCGCAAATCAAGTGCCATCCAACTATCCCAGGGATCGGCAACCTATTGAAACAGAAGAGCCAAAAGCAACCATTTAAAAATTTTCCCCAGGCCGCTGTGGCCTGGTGGTAAGATCTCTGCTTAAAGTTTCAGGTTCGACACTCGATTCCACCGAAGAACTTTCGTGTGACGGGGGTCTCTTGCATGTTAAATTTGTCAGGCGAAACATCCTCCCGCTGCTGTGCTGTGGAGTGGAGAAGGTGGGGGGGGGCGTGCCAGCTCAAGTGTCATCTGACCGTGGCTCAAAAGGACGAGGTCCGTCCCGAAATACCCCCAGTGTTGCTTTACAACGGAACGTTAAGATAACCAAACCAAACTTACAAAATTTTCTAGTTCTTAAAGAGTCAGTAAACATTTCGATTTAATATTATAGAATTTGATTATATGTATTTGATTTAAAATAAAGTATTTTATTTACGAAATAACCTTAATTCATATAAAACACAAATACAGATAATTACTTCAGTTGAACCATTGGCTTTTGAAAGTTTGATTCAATCTGGCTTACAGTTTGTTGTTTTAAGTTTCAAGCAAGACTAGATTCTTATCTGTTAGTTTGACTTCTAAATTTACTTTTTATCATATTCATGCAAGAAAATGTTTTCCCGCTCGAATATTTCGTCCCAAAGATCGTCAACACTCCCTATGCCGACTTTTTCACCTCACTGTAGCATTCTGGAAGACTATTTCGGACAGGATGGCCTCAATTAGCGGAATTTCTTTTAGAACTGTTACACTTATGCTGAGCGATGTGCATGCGTTTCTGGACCTCCAACTTGGCTCTTGAGTCGGGTGAACTTGCCACTCCTCAGGTCTTTGGTTTTCAAAAATAACGGTGGTTGTTTGGGTGAGACAGGAGCGAAATGGAATTGGCAGAAAGATAAACAGGGTCACGGAGTCTCACCTCTTAGAAGAAACCACTAGTTTAAATTTCTAGTGGACAGCTCAAAAACCCCTAGTCTAACAGTTCCATTCAACTGCTCATCTTATTGAATGAGAATTTATAACTGAAAATTTATGTTTAATTCAATAATAAGAAAATCAACTCCTGATCCACTTTTTTTTGAATAGTTTCTACACAACAACTGGATTCAATTTGAAAGCAAATGTAATTTTTTTTTTAAATTCGATATTGTCACACAATGTATAAACACAAGAAGGATTCTTATGCTTTTTAAATTTTGTTAACAATTGCAGTTTTTATCATTTTATTTAATATTCTATACGTTAAATGACTTTTATTGTAGTGATTTTAATTTGAAGCACTGTTTGTTATTACATATAACTATTTTCCTGCCTATTCCAGTTCATCCAATTGTGTTACTTAAATATTTAATGGCACAAAAATAATTACAAACTGTTATAACTATACAATTTTTTAGCCATATCTATAAATTATTTTGAGAAATATTAATGGAACAATTTCTCTCTTTAAAGGTATATTAGCCTATTTTGCTACCTACTTTAAATCAATGAAAAGGCTACGATTTTTTTTAAAAAAATATTTAACTGCGCATATTTTTAAATATGCCACGTAGCCTTTTTTCCTTAATATGATTTCACAAACATTATACACATCTTGAAACTAAATTTCCCAACTTTATGAGCTAAATATTAATGTAATTGAAATTATGATGAAGTTCAATCTTGGAGCTGCAGTAACAGGGAATAAAGAAATGTATAGATATTCCGGTAACCAGGCTTGGAGACTTAATACAGATTTTTACAAAATATTAATTAATTAATTACATTTTTTCAGTCATTTCGATTTGGACGCAAACCTGCGCCAAGTTTGTCGCCTATCTCTGAGATTACTGATGCAACATCCTATCATCGGTCGGTCTAATGCCACTTGGTCATACCAAGCCGAAGGAGCGGAGCTCTTTCAAAGGAAGGCAGAGGTGTGAGCCTTTCGTTGTGAACGAGCACCTTTCAGGTGAAAGGACGACTTTGCTCAAACACACAACCCTTTTTAAGGGGCTGTCGAACTCATCCATCCATCCACGAGTCAGAATTGAGATCCAAATCAGAGAGCAACTCAGTACTCCCAGAGGTCATTGGAACTCGGAGGACCTATTGAACTGCCATGAGCCAACACGGTGGTCTTTGGCCGAGATGAGGACTCGCTACCTTTTGGTTTACAAGACGGACGCTCTACCAACCAGGCGACCGTGGCCTTAAACCCTATCATAAATGACATAAGATCTGTGTAAATAATATAAGAAAGTAAATAGGAATTGAATTAAAAAATGGTATATATTAATTGTTACTTGTTATGTCACCATCTAATTGGCGACCCATACAAAGAAATTTTTTTAATGTTACTTTTTTTCCATGATTTGGATCAATATTTTATTACATATATAAAATATTAATAATAGTTTCGTGTGTGGTATACTTGTTTACAAAAAAAAAAAAAATAAAATCTGATAGCATTCGAATTTTTTGCTTTTGGCAAAGACACATAATGTTTATGACTTAATTATTTTTAAATAATTGTTTTTAGTTCATTATTTCATTTGTTTCTTTTTATTCTTTCTATACTTATTCATATGTATAAATGAATACAGAGCGTAGATGGCGCAATGTGTTCCAACCCAAAAAGTATGTTTGAAATGTGAGGAGAATGCTCTTGAGATATTTTTTTTAACAACCAGATCCGGTGTTGATGTGAAACGGGTGCAAACAGGCACCTTGCTCGCTCTCCATTAGAGGCAAAAAGTTTTATCTCGTGGTTAGCTGCGTTTTCTATTTTTCGAATATATTAAATATTTAAAAAGAATTCGACGTTTATCTTGTTCCCTCGTTAGTTAGCAGCATTTTTATTATGTGTTTGTACCTATGTGATCGTCGCCCATGTTTTGTATGTATGTATATATATATATATGTGTGTGTGTGTATGTGTGTGTGTGTGTGTATGTACATATTAGTGTGTGTGTGATAATAAACAAGAAAAAGTAAAGAAGAATTTTTTTCTTGGATTAAATACACACACCCTGCGATATATAGACACATACAAAGCGATAGAAAGAATTAATTCACACTTTATGAACTTGTACTGCAGTAAGAACAAAGAAAACACAGATATCCCAGATTCCATAACGGCAAGTAAATAATCGAGCTTATGACGCAAGACTGCTGCTGCTGTTGAAAATTATCCGCGAATTCGTTAACTATTTAACTATCTGCATAAAATTTACATTAACAAACTATTGTTCTCTCTTAACAATAATCGTGCTCGCGTTACATTTAGTTCAGACTTGATAAATTGTTGGGTTTTTTTCAGATGAAATCGGAAGTTTTAACGGAGGCAGACACCTGCATCCGAAGAACGTGGAATTCTATGCCAAAGGCTACTCGGCCTAGCTTTGAGGAACAGCTGGAACAATAGCAACAAGGAAGTTGGATAGCAACATGGACACTTTTTTTACTACACCAGTTGCATTTGTAATCTTCATACGTATTTATAATGTATTATACTTGCAATGGACAACCGGAATTGAATAAGCATCACTTGTGCTTATTTTTGCAACAAAAAGAACCATAACATGGTTATTTAGGATATCCGACAACGTTAAAAATACTGACTATCGACGACATTGGCAAATTTTTATTTTATCATAATTTCTTATAATTAAGACTTTCCTCTTTCCAAAAAAGTTTATCTTTTTTGGAAAAAGTAGGTCTGGTCTATCATCCTGAGTCACATATTTTTTCCAACTAAAATTGGTTTTCAATTTTCTCAAAACAATTTTCAAATAAATTCTCCAGCGTTAGCATGATATCTCAAAAACTAAAAGAGGTATTTACATAAAAACTTTCAGCCTATGTTTTAAATAATATAGGCAATGAAATGAACCAAAAATTTTATTGTTGGTGAAATACTTTCACATTTATGGGTGTTTTTAGAAAAATTAAGTTGGTAATTTACGGAAAAAATGCATATATGCGTATATTTTTTACCCGTCAATTCTTTGAATTTCTACATTTTTCTTAGATTTTGGCTCATTTCATTCATCATTGTATTCTATAACTTGTGTACAAAGAAAATAAGGATTGTTGTGATACAGTTTTGTGTAGCGTGTTAACCACTTCGGTTGAATTTCATTAGAATTTACTATTAACTTTCCCATTTCTCAAAATATATTATATTTTCAAATAATTTTGTTGTATTTATAGTATTTGTATTATAATTGACATTACATCTTAAAACCACAGTTTTAAATAGTTTAAAAAAAAACCAATTAAAAAAAATTCTTCGAACGTAGTCGGATACTTTAAGCTTGAATCTTATAAAAAATATTAAAAGGGTATTTATAATATTTATTAAGGAGGGGACAAAGAAGTGAAAATGATATTAAATTGATTAAATTTTCTGCTCAAATTTTAAATTTGAGAATCACAAATTTGAGTTATATCTTCACCCTTTGATCAACTTTTGGCAGTTGAATTCCAATCTCGTAGACCTACGATTCTAATGCTAGTCTATGTCGTTCTATAGATATGGTGCTCATATAGACATAACAGGGCGAACTTAAATGGACTTCCCATCAATGGATTCATACCAAAAATTGAACAGCAATCTACAAATGTGGCAAGGAATAAGCCACATGACTCCATTTCATACCCTTAGCTTGTTATGCTCACAGGCAGACATAATGAAAAGTTTGTGTTTTAGGATCGAGGAAATTCTGAAAATTTAAATTCTTAAACCTCTCAAAGTCAAAATCTTTTTAAATTATAATAATTTTTCTTTATTTGCTTCGGATATCCTTCAAAAATAAATATGTGGTCAATTTTACCGAACCGAAGCGCGGATGTAAAATGAATTCGTCTATGTATTGGGCACACAAGATACACTCATAGACATTTTTTGTTTGGGGAACGGGCCCCTCATTGTAACAACTGTGGAGTGATCCACTTTATAGCACATATTCTTACTGAATGCTCTAATTTTGCTTCAGATCGTCTAACTCACTTTCACTCGTCTTTTTTAAATTTATGAGACCTAGTGAGCAAGAAACCTCACTCAAAACTTTTTGACTTCTTAAAAGCCATTGGTATTTTTCATAGCATTTAACATTTGATACTTATTTTCATTTTTGTGCCAAATCGTTTTGAATCATAGATGTTTTCAAGTTTTAGCATTTTCACAATACATCCTTCTTTCATTTGCACATTTTATAATGGAAATATTTAAAAATCCTTGTGGACCTCGTGCCAATAAGACACACCACACCATACCTATACATTTCATAAAAATAATTTAATATTTCAAAGTGATGTTTACATACGGCGACGTTTTGAAATGATTTTCCTTTTCATTCGTTCACAAACTGTTGTTGTTGTTGCTTTTCGATTTAATATTTTTCCCCCTCAATGATATTTTGTCACGTGATTTTAAGAACATTGCAAAATAAATCATTAAATTCGATTCTTTTGAACACTGTAATTATCTTTTATCACACATCTCGAAAACAGGTGGTCGAAGATTTCCAAAACCTCCTTTAGGGGAAAAACCGAACTTGCTAAACACCTCGACAATTCGTTTTGCTTTCGTTGTTATTCTGTAACAAACTAAATAAAAAATATAGGCCAAATAGTTCGATTTTCAATTTATAAGACGTCATTGGAACACTTTATTTTTTATAGCAAAAAGATCGCACCTATTTTTTGCGATTAAAGTTGCGCAAATATCGTTGCCATTTACCCACACTGCATCATTAAAGGAGCCCTGTAGGGTACTGGGCGAATCTAGGGAATTACTCAAGAATAAAACTGAAACCCCCTGCAGCTAACGTACAATAACAAGAAAACTAGATCTGTGCTGTCCTCTTTCGAAGGATTCTCCCAGTATTGCTGCAAACTTGGAATAACCCACGGTCATGGATAAATAATCCTCAAAGAAGACAGCAGGCCAGTTAAGGTATTCGACTACGTTCGAAAGAAAAATTTGAAAATTGATTTTTTAAAAACCGTTTAAAACTATGGATTTTGGATGCATTGTCAATTATAACACAAATTACTACGAATACAACAAAATTATTTGAAAATGTAATATAACTTGAATTATTCAATAAAATTTAACCAAAACAGTTAACATTTTACACAAATTTGTAATTCAAGAATATTATTTTTCTTCGCACATAAGCTATAGAATACAGTGATGAATGAAATGAACCAAAATCTAAGAAAAATGACGAGATCCAAAGATGTGATGGGTAAAAATATGCGTATATACGCATTTTTTCCCTAAATTCACAATTAAATTTTTTAAAAGCATCTAAAAATGAAAAAGTATTTCACCCACAATAAAACTATGGGTTCATTTCATTGCCCATATTATTTAAACCACACGCTGAAATTTGTAAGTAAATACCTCCATTAGTTTTTGCGATAACATGTTAAAGGTGGAGAATTTTTATGAAAATTTAAATATTAAGAAAATTGAAGTTCAAGACAAATTTTGGCTCAAAAACATGTCACCCTGGGTGATAAGTTAGACCTTGCTTTTCCTAAAAAAAGACAAACAGTTTTGGATTGTGGAAAGTCTGAATTACAAGAAATAACAATTAAAAAAATTCGCCAATGGGGTCGATTACCAGGTTTTTAACGGAGTCGGATATCTTAAAACAGCATCCACCCTTAAATAAACGATAAATGCTGTAATTATATGTTTAAAAGAAATACTCTCATCTAAAACATAATCCATAAATATA
>JAPMOQ010017137.1:81855-94818 GCA_026543055.1 Argiope trifasciata | reverse complement strand
GAGTACTAATAATCAAGTTAAAAGGATAATGAAAAACTAAAACCAAAACCCAAAAGCAGAGACTCTATTCGCAATAATATTTCCAGATGATCACAGATTTATCAAAACTATTAACTATAAACATTTTAAAAAATCTAGCAGTTTCTCTAAATTGTTAATGCACGCTTTGAAATACATATTTATGCTAAAAGGAATAATTCGAATTTTTTAAGAAAATTGTGTACACCAAATAAAAATTATTTAAGCATGCAGAAATAAAAATGAATCCAAAAAATAATTTCAGGATTTCAGAGATAACTTTATTATTAATAAAATTCAAGACTTAGTGCACGAAATTTTAATTGATGGATTTAAGACGTAAAATGTAGTGCTATTGCAAGAAAATATTACAGATATTATATACCATTCCATTTACTTTACTTTGGATTGACATTTGCACGATTGAGTTTATATATATATATATATACTCACACACACACACATATCTATATATATTTATATATACTTCCATGTTGGTGTATTCTTTCTCTCTCTCTCTCTCACACACACACACACATATATATATATATATATATATATATATATAAATCTATTTTTGTTTCGTTCTTTAAAAGTATTAATGACTGAAATTAACAAAATTAACTTTCTTCATTTTCTTATTCAACTGATATCCTAAAAATGCTTAAGATGGGAACAGGATGTTGTATATTTTATGTAAAAGTGTTTTCAAACATTTTTTAAAAAAATGGAAGCAATTTTACTTCGAGTGGAATTTCTCTAAAAAAAAAAAAAAAAAAAAAAAAAGAAAGAAAGAAAGAAAGAAGAAGAAGAAAGAAATATCCCAAACATTGTGGGCGAAATCAGCCTGGGAATCATGTCAGTGTATTTCAGGCCAGTCTGCGAACAGACTTGGGAAAACCCGCAAAAAGAACACACTCACGTGCAGAGCGAGCGGTCATATTGTGGTTAAGAAAGAAAAACAGAGAGTGAAAGCGGAGGGAGGATGGAATAAGACAGCCACTAAGTCAATATCCTTGTTTCGAAGACAAACCAAACCTCGCAGTAGAATTTATAATCCGAAAAAAGAATGACGCATCTGAACAGATGTAAATCGCTTTCTAAAATATTTGTTAAAACAAGAGTCATTAACAATCTAAGAAAGCACAACGGATGATAAAATTCTATGTTTAAGAACATACAAGTTTTTTTAAAAAAAATAAAATAAAATAAATCAACTCCTAAAATCGATTGCTTATTTTAAGTGACAGTAGAGTAAGCAACAAGTGTTTCGGTACGATGGAAATTAAAACAACTTTCATTACACTTGAATATCAGTTAGCTATGTTCAAAATAAAATTTCGTTCAAGAACATCTAATTTTTTTTAAATTCGTATCCGAACTTTTTTGCTTTGTGTAACAACGCGCTTTTAATAGCTTTATTCATACTGACGAATGGCTGTTTCATTTTAATACATATTTTTACAGAATATTTTACTACAATCAAAGGATAAAATTAAATCATTTGCAAGGCAGACAGTAAGAGTAATTATGAGAGAAGAAATGAAACTACAATGGTCTGACAGATGGTATATGTCCAAAAAAGATAGAGTAACATTCCTAATCCGGAAATAAAAATAAGAAAATACCATCCACTTATAATCCGAATAATATCTGGACATGGGAGATTTCCTGCCTATTTCCTAAGATTGGGAAGAAAATAAATGCATTTGTGGAGAAATGGGTACGGTTTACAACTATTTAATGAAATGCAAGGAGGTGTCAGAGTGAAGGAAAGACCTGAAGATTCAATAGGGATTTAAGTACATTACTGATGGTACCAGGTCATGCTAATGCCCTGATTTAGTTTAGTTATATTAACGTTCCGTTTAAAGCAACACGAGGGCTATTTGAGGACGGATCTCGTAATTTTGAACCACGGTCAGATGACGAGGACGACACCTGAACCGGCATCCCCCTCTCCACACCACGCCACACCAGCGGGAGGACATTTGGCCTAACAGATTTAACGTGCAACAGACCCCCTCACACGACGGTTCTTCGGTGGAATCGAGTCCCGAACCTGAAACCCTCCGGTTTCGAAACCGAGACTTTACCACCGGGCCACCGCGGCCCGTTAATGCCCTGAAGAATATGACGTTTAAGATGGATAGTTTTATTCAAACTGTTTGAGAGTGTGCTGGTGGGGAGAAAGACAGCTATTGACTACCCAGAAAGGAATATTAGTTATACCGATCGCTCCATGTAAGGTTGGACAAAACTTACTCAGCAGTCGACCCCAACAAAAGGAATATTATATTGTATACAAAAAGAAGAAGGAGGATTTAAAATCCTCAAGGATGTATTCTAGTTTATTATATCTTTGTGGCCCTTTTTGTATTTCAAAAAAAAAAAAATTATGAAACAATTCGGCAATATTTTTTACTTTAACGAACTTGATTGCGATTTCACATTAATTTGAATGACTGGGTAATAAAGCCTTGGTTTCGGAACTGAAGGATTGCAGGTTCAAAACCCGATTCCATCGAAGAAGAAAAGTACACTCTAAAAAATAACGCTGGAGGTTAAATACTGGTATGCCCAACAAATTGGGGAGAGGGTGTCAGTCCTGGCATCATCTTCTGGTCACTGTTCGAAGTTACAAACGTCTCCGTGTTGCACCAGAATGACGTGTTAATACGAACAAAATAATTTTCCCAAACGCCATGAGCCACTAACATTTGGGACGAGTATTTGGCTGAAAATGGCAACAGAATTTTAAGGATAATGTTTTGAGACAAATCTACTTCTCTTTTGAGTGTTCAAGATCTTGTAAAGAGGCTATGGAAATTTTCTACAGATTTATTTGAATTCAAGAATCTTTCAATATTTATGCTTTTATTTCTCTCAATTCGTCGAACCAAAAGTAAAATAGCATTTACATCGAACTATTGAGTAGATACAATAAAGAAATTAGTTTGATAATCGAGTTTTTAGGCATCTGTTACCTGTAAAAAATTGATGATTACTCGAAGTAATAGCGATCGTTTAACAATAAATATTAATAAAATTATAAAAAATTTCTTGGGGATCATTCATTTTCATATTTTTGTAAAGGAAGCATGTTCTAAAATTACAGTAAGATGAAGATTCATATTCCTGATACTCGAAAAGTATTGAAGGAATATTACAAAAGTAAAATATATTATTTGTTTATCTATGGCCACAGACATTTCACCTTTTATCGTTCTGACTTTATCAGAAGAAATTTCTTCGTATAGATATTTTTCAAAAGTGAATGATCACAAGTATGAATGTCAACACTTGTGACGGTTACTTGCAAATTGGTTTTAGTGATATAACTCCCGATAAACTGATTCCCAATTATTGGCGGAATTAAAAAGGGGAAATGATTTTCGCTTACGAAATGAGCGACTATTCGCTTTGCCACAAAAGGGCATTCCTTGTGTTCATAACGCAAATAAAGAAAGCTTATTCGATAAATATCATAATTCAAATATGTTGATGGACATTTAGCAGACGATTCCTTTTTAGACATTTTATAACTGCGACGATATTTATTTCAGTTAAAATATTATTAAAAAGTAAAAGCAAATGATTTTTTAATATATTTTATTAATATTATTTCGTTTATTTTTTGAATAATAGCTGATGATCAATTGTAAACCTCTTGGAATCTGGCAATGGTTTGTAATATAGACTGTTAAGTTGAAAGAATAAAGAAGCTGGCGGAATTCTAAAATGGTTGTAGGTTATTCTGGAATTCTAAATGGTTATTTTATTTTTTAAGAATTTAAGTTGCTCTGCAAGTTATAGTTTGAAGCTTAAGGAAACAGTTAGTTTTCTGGAAAGCATGCAAAAATGCTCACAGATGAAAAAAAAGCATAAATAAGTTCAAACATGTTGAAAGTCTGATGTCAAAATGCTTTTCTACCGTTAAGTACGTTATTGAAAAAAAAATTACACAACATCCATGGATTACTTTCCAAAAAATTGAAAGTTGACTGTTTTAAATTCCTTAATTAAGCCAACCTATTCATAATCTTAAAATAATTTTTCAGAGCAATGTTTTGAGCACTATCAAACCAACATTAGTTTTATGAGCATTTTGAAAGTGCAAGTATTCCTATCATATTTGATTTTATGTTTTTTTGAAATGGAAAGGAATGTCGAAAATTTTTCCTTAAAATTTGTGTAATTTTTCTCTCTTTGGTGTTTAATTTTATACCGAATTTTTAAAAAAATATTGTGCAGCGTATGAAAATTATTTGTGAAGTACTAATCATTTTGTTGTACATCTGTTTTAGCTGAACTACGAGGTAAAAAAAAGAATACAAGTGAAGAGCTGAAAATGAATATTAATAAAATTTTTGAGATGTTAGATTGACAGCTGGAAGTTTCTATACTTTTAAAATGTAAATAATTCCGCATAAGTTTTTCGAAATCAAGACATTCGAACCGAACGGAGTCACAATCGGATTGAATCTCGCTCATTCATCTTTCGCATTTGATTATGCCATAATTCCAGTTTATGAAATAAAATCCAAAACGTAACAATTCATGTTTCAAAAATATTTAAATTAATTACACTTTTTATTCACGTTTAATGTTAAAATGAATCCGCCTTGCATACGAAACGTAGTAACTTATCCCTAAATTTAACAAATAATAATGCACTAGTAAGCGAGTTCAAAAGGTTCACGCATTTTCTCACAATTTGCCGTATTATCATGCGAGAAATTGATGTTGTTTTCTTTAGGTTCTGCAACTAAAAGTCTATTGGATTCAATAAAGAAATGATATTTATTTTATGTTTAATAGAGTGGTTTGTGATATTGTTTGAAATTAGCTCTTAATAAATTATTTCAATTAAAAATAATTGGTTTCGTCTGCGCTTTTAGTTTAGTCAATAAAATTAAAGCTGAAATCCAAAATTTAAGAACGAAATTGAACTCATATTTAAAAGAAGCAAAAGCGATAGAACGTAATTTTTTTCCTTGAGAAAAGAATTCGAAAAAGAAAATATATATATTGCAAAACACTAGGGCGAGGAATTGGAAGGTTATTTTTTAATTCTGTAGAAGATACAGGTATTGTACAGATTTAAAAGTATTTCAAATCAATCAAATGCATTCGCACTATAAGATTCAGTAACCCTAAACGGATTATTGTTGAGAAAGAAAAAAAGAAAAAAAAAGAAACCCGAAGCCTGACTCATATTTGGCGGGATTTAGCCTCAGCTTTTTGCCACGAAAGTTAGTTTTTAATGAATAAAAAATGAATTGGAATAAAAAGGAGCTTATGTCCATTCCTGACTGTAATCTATCTCTGTGCTAAATTTCATTCCATTCCGTACGGCCGTTCTGACGTGATTGAGCAACAAACATCCTTCCAAACTTTCACATTTATAATATTAGTATAGAAGACATGAAAGTGTTTTCATTTTGAATATTGGCTCTTTTCGTTATTTTTCTTAATAGGAACTACTTAACTGGAACTTCAAAGCGGCGTAATCCGGGACTCTTCATTGAAAACAATCGCATTGTCTAAAAAAAAAAATCGCAAAACTCTTTAGCATAAATCATCAACGTTTCATTAAAATGCGTGTATTGAAAACGAATACAGGCTTCTACAATAGTAATACTGCAGACATTTCACAGGACACAATCTGCTGATGTTGTCCTTTCTCTCACAACGCGTTTCAACATTTTCTTTCAGAATTGCGAAATCCACTTTTGTTCTAACAGCCTTGTGGCAGACGATAAACAAAGAACGTACTGCGACCGCGAAAACGGACACCCTAGAATTTGGGTATTGAAATTCCTGTCTTTGCGTACGGGGGCGTCTGTCCGATCGGTGACAAGATCGTTCTACCACCAGGTGTTTCGAACGCGAAACCAGGCCTGAAAAGGAACATCGCACATTGCGAAACGCGGCCTCTTTTGGAATGTTTTTGAACAGGAAGTTTGCCTTTGTTTTTATTTGCACTTTTTACCTCGGTCTTTGTGTTAGTAATACGTTTCTGAGTGGACCGTGTAAACACAACAGGGATTGCTGTTTTATTTAAGGAACATTCAAATGACAGAAACTGTTGTGCGATTGCAATGTGTCACGGTGTTTGCATGTTGTAATGCGTAAATGCTTCGTTGTAAATGAAGAATACAGGGTGTAAACAAAGAATAAAAATTATAAATATTGAAAGACGACTTATAAAGGAAAAAAATTAAAAATGATGCATCTTAATGACGTTTAGGAAAGGTTTCAGGAATGTGAAAACTGTTACCGCTCAACATCTAAAGAAAAAAAGTTACTTTTACATATATCAAGATAAAAAAAAAATCTGTGTAATTTATTCGAAAAGAACTTTTTGTTGCAGTTAAATAATATTCCGAAATATGCCTTTTTTTTCTTTCTTTTTTGCCATTGCTGCAACATGAAAGTAGGCAGATCAATCCCATAATTTATCTTATAAATTTCAAAAATGATTTCTTCAGAGTTTCGAACTTGAAATGTTACAAATATATACAAATAAAATAAAAAAGAAATCTACGATTGCAAACTTCAAGATAATAGTCTCGGGCTTGTTTCAAACAGGTTTAAACTGCTTAATGACTTATATTAATTAAGATAATTCATAATAATTCAGATAATGTATAATTTGGAAATCAAATTGTAACTTTAGTTGGCGATACATCACCAAATGAGACAACCTTCTGCATTATTTTTTAATAACCCTATTTTAATGAGTTGAAATTGTCTATGAACCAACAAACTTTAACGATGAAACAAAAATTATTTTAACTGGTATAGTTTGTTTTAGAAAAACGTTTCGTGAGTCAGACAATAACACTGTAATTTTCCTAGGAAAAACTGCAACAGAAGATGATAGATAATTGAAAAGCTATACAGTGAAAGCCGACTCCAAAATAAAATTACAACAGCAAACGGTAGATATTTCAAAAGTGATACTATGAAATTCGACTTTAAGATAAGAAGGGGAGGAAAAAAAGAATAAATCGCCGATTTTTTGCCTTCACATATACAGGTTCCAAAAACCTCAAGCAAAAACCATATTAAGCTCTCAGATGATAAAAAAATTAACACTTATCTCAGAGCTTCCATAATTCATTTCAAAACTAATCACCTGCTGAAATCATAGCGATTCTTATTATCAAGTGAAATATACCTTTTGTCATATTTTTCCCAAAATTATGGCCTGATGTTCATATTGGCAAAATTATTCTACATGATCTTTTGTTATTAATTAACATGGATGGTTATATTTCAACAATTTTTTTTCCCCAAAACAATTCAAAAAATTCAAAAATTCAAACTACAAACTGAAAGCTGAACTGAATCCTACAAATTTTTTTGATTTTTTTCTAAGTGGTAAGTATCTATTTGTAGATGAAAAAACAATTCATTCGTACTTTTACCTAGATAGCAAATTAATGCTTCAGTGTAATATGCGCCGGCGTCCTGGCTTAGGGGTATCTGCGTGTCTTCCCTGGGAACTGGACGTCCCAGGTTCGAGTTCCGATTCGGGGATGATTGTTCTCTCTGTATTCAATGTGTGCAGAGTGTGTATGTGCCCCCCTGTAAAAAAGGGTTGTGCAAGTGAATGTGAAGCATGAAGTAGCTGAGTAGTAAATCTTGGTCCTAGTTGGCGTTACTGAATAAACAATAGACGCTTATTTCGACTTAAATCGCTGACAGATAATAGTCGGCGGACTTGTAAAGTAACAACTACTACTACTACTTCCGAGATGAAATTTTTTATAAATGCAATAAAATAGATATACTTTTTGAATTTGTGTCTAAAAATGATTGAGAAAACATGTATGAAACCAAAATATGGTAATTAAATGAAAAAAAAAATAATTGCAAAATGGGAATATTTTGGCTAAAATGAGGTATAAAGCTAAAGATAATTACTAAATAATTTGTTTAAAATCACGTAATAGTTTAGCTATATTATCCAATTCCTGAACTGAAAATAAGTTTTATTTCTATTCATTTTTAGGTATTGCATTCAACTTATAAATATCAGCAAATTGTCATTCCGTATTAGAAAATTTTAAATCTGCAACACATTATTTATTAAATAGTTCAGGGACTTCGAGAAACTATTGCAACAAATTAAAACAAATTATATGTATTAGCTATTAATGAACGAAGTTTTTCCTTAAAAGAAATCTATCAAAATAAAGAATTTGTAAAAATAGTTTTTAAAGACATAAAATAAATTTAAAACGTATTTAAACGCGCCTTTAAAAATCCGTGTAACTTCTCAAAAAACTGGATTTATAAACAAAATTCAAACCGTTTTATAAAAAGAAATTGCTCAAATATTAAGAATGCTAACGTACATTTTTTTTTGTATTTTCGCAAAAAACCCGACTTTTTTACGTAATCACCTACATTAATAAGATGACCAATCGTCCTCTTTTAAGGGAGGACAGTCCTAATTTGGTTGGCTCTGTCCTTCTCCAAGAAGTGTCCTCCTTTTCAACATTTTACAACTAATCTGTTTATCTCTGTATTATTTACGGTATCTGACTACTTTAAAAACACTGGCTGTCGACCACATAGGTGAATTTTTTTTTTATTGCATTGTATTTCTTGCAGTTCAGACTTTTCTTTTTCCAAAACAATTTAGCTTTTCTGGGAAAAAGAAGGAATGGCCTGTCATCTAGGGTCACATATTTTTCGCCTAAAATTTGTCTTTCACTCCCATTTTCTCAAAACTTTAATGTTCAATAAAAATTCTTCACCGTTATCATGATACCTCAAATACTAATAGAGGTATTCGCTGAAACATTTCAACGTGCGATTCAAACAATACGGGCAACGAACTGAACCAAAAGTTTTAATGTTGGTGAAATATTTTTTCACTGATAGGTGCTTTTAGAACAATTAAGATGTGAATTTATGGAAAAATATACATCTATACTTACATTTGTACTCACAACTTTTTTACATCTCAAGATTTTTTATTGCTTTTGGTTCATTTCATTCGTCACTGAATTCCATAACAAAGAACAATAGGACTGCTGCATTTCCATTTTGTGCAGAGTGTTCACCATTTTGGTTCAATTTCACTAAACTCTACAACAAATTTTCCTATTTCTCACAATTATATTTTCGAATAATTTTTTTGTATTTATAGCATTTATTATTATAATTGACAATACATCTAAAAAAACCATGCTTTTAAAAAAATCCAACCTTCGAAAATTTTTCTTTTGAACGTAGCCAGATACTTTAAAGATGTGTGTCAATTTTCAGGTCAAAGAAAGGCACCATTGTTTTCTGCAATATTTCCAGAGGAAAATCAACATACTGAAATTGATAAAAGATGTGTGGAAATTTTTAATCATTTTAAAAATGAACGCACTCCATATGAACATTTAGTGTTTTTTTTTTGACGAATTTACGTTGTGCTGCCCTGGAACTAATGCAGCAGTTAAAACAGATTTTTTTTTTTCAGTTGATAATGATTTTTTAAGACAAGTGAGAAATCAATATTGAATATTGATACTTTAGCAGCAGCACTTACCGTAAAATTCAATATCTATACTAATATTATAAATGTGCAAGTTTGGATGGATGTTTGTTACTCAATGACGGCTGAATGGAATGGGATGAAATTTAGCACAGAGATAGATTACAGTCAGGAATAGAACATGAGCTACTTCTTATTCCAGTTTATGGAGTGGTCTATTTTTTTATTCATTCAAAACTAACTTGCGAGCCAAAAAGCGGAGGCCGAATCCCGCCGAAGATGAGTAGGGCTCCACATTTTTCCCCCCAACAGAATTGAGGTTAGGCTTGGAAGAATTTCGACCGATTATTTTAAGTGATTCTGTTTATTTCCTTTGTGTTTGATGTCTTTAAAATAAATGTTGTTACTGAATCGATATTTCGGATTTATTCTGACGAACTTTTAAATGAAAAAAAAAACAGAATAGAGGAAATTAAAAAAAATGTCTAATCTGCATTGCGTAACCCCAACTGGCGTAGGAAAGTCAGACAGGTACGTAACGCCCACTGACGTTGAAAGTACGAACGTGATTGTGGACAATTGTGTTTTTATTCAAATTAAGAGATTAAAAAGGATGCGTATAATACTGCTGTAGCTATCTCAATCTCAATCAGCAAATAAATTGGATTTGATCGGATTTGATTTGCTGTTCTGTTTTATTTTGGGTCTACAATGCAAATAAATTGTTTTTACATGAATTATGTGTTTTTGCTATTAAACTGTATCTATGTTATATATTTTTCGTAGATGCTTATACTTTTAAATGTATCTTTTTTAGGTTAGGTTTAATTTTTTTTATTTGTCATTATTTGATAATTTTTCGTACACATACACCAAAAATTCGTACACACACCAGGGTCGCGGGTAATAGCTAGTGAATAATATTTCTTGCTCCAATATTTCTAGTATTTTGTTATAAAATTTGTATGACAAAAAATTGACATGTATTGACAAAATAATACACATTCAATGGAAAAGTATTCCTTTAATTAAATAATTAAAAGGCATTTAAACACAATTTTTGTATTTTTGTTTAAATTAATAAAATGTTTTATTTATTTGCGATTTACTTTTTCTTTAACTTTTTGCCCTCCTTTTCATTGCAAAAATATTGGTCAACCTTATTTTTGAGCTCTTTTTCATTGCAAAAAAATTGGTCAACCTTATTTTTGAGCTCTTTTTCATTGCATAAAAATTGGTCAACCTTATTTTTGAGCTCTTTTTCATTGCAAAAAAATTGTCACCTTAACATTAAGAATGTTTCATTTTAAAAGATTGCAAGACATTTACCAATATTTGAAATCATGTCAGTGTACCATGAAAACACAAATAAGTTAATTTGTACCTTTTTTGGAAACAAAAAAGGTACAAGGTACTCACTAGAAATCGATAACGAAATTGAAACGATAGTGACCACCGCTTTGTAGAATTGTCGAATGAGTGTGTTGCTGACGGCGATAAGCGAGAATCGAACTCGCAAAGTTAGGGTTCGTAGCCAGATAACATGACCCAGAGGCAAAAGTGATGGCAGCCACTCTGTCTTGTGGATGCCATCTGGCTTATAACGCTTCCACTACAAAAATTTATGGCTTATTAAAGCTTTCTTCTTCACTGAAATGTATGCTGGAAAAGTTTGGAAAGACCACTCTCGTTTTATTTTCTCGTCACTTAAGGCATCCGTCTGCGTTAAAAACACTTGTTATCGACGACATCGGCGAATTTTTTAAAATTGTTGTTTCTTGTAGTTCAGACTTTAATCTTCCCAAAACAGTTTATCCTTTCTGGGAGAAGGAAGGACTGGCTTATCATCCAGGGTCACCTTTTTTTCAGCTTAAATTTGTATTTTAACTTCAATTTTCTAAAAACTTTCGTTTTTATTAAAAATTCTACTCCGTTAAGAGGATATCTTAAAAACAAATAAATATATTTACATAAACATTTCAGCGCGTGTTTTAAATAACATGGACAATGAAATGAAAAAAAAAAGTTTTATTGTCGGCGAAATACTTTTTCATTTACAGGTATTTTTTAGAACAACTAAGTTAAGAATTCATGGGAAAAAAAAGCATATGCATGCATATTTTCCCAATCACTATTTTGCATCTCAAACTTTTTGTCAGCTTTTGGTTCATTTCATTCATCATTATATTCTATAACTTGTGAGCAAAGGAAAATAGGATTGCTTGTATTACCATTTTATGTAGAGTGTTCACTGTTTTGGTTCTATTTCATTAAAATGTACTACATATGCTCCTATTTATCAAAATATATTTCGTTTTCAAATAATTGTGTTTGTATTTATAGTGTTTATCATTGACAATACATCTAAAAACCATGAATAGGTTCTATAAAATCCAAATTTTCAACAATTTTCCTTCGAACGTAGTCAGATACCTTAATAAACTGAGTTATTAAGATGCCCTATTTCTCGGTCCGTAGAAAATAAATCGTATTAAAATATACAAGCCCGAGATGTCCATAAGGACATTTCACATTAGTATTCACGGTGCCGTATGAAGATACCCTTCCAAAACCGCAGGGTTGTTTGCCATTCCGCACAAGCACCTCGCACCCACTGGCTGGCCTTGACACTTCCAACAGGTGCGATGCATTCGAAGGCACCGCACTTCAAAGAGATTTCCTCCCCGCTCTCAATCATCGCGCGCGGAATTCCCCGCCGGACCATCCCGGTACCGTTCCTCAAAAGAGACGAGGCAAGTCCGAACTGCTTCGGGAGGCAGGGTTGTGGAAATAATTTATAAATCTGGTGTCGTCTCATAATTCTTTTGCTATTCAAGGACTTCCGTTCCAGACACGGTCTAGAAAAATACATAGAGAGAAGTATAAATTATAGAAATCAAGGAGGGAGGTATATTATGGGGAAATTTATTTTTATATTTCGGAATTTTTCCTGCTAGATTTAGAATTTTATCGATGTTGTATATGTGCGTATTGGTGTTCTAAGGCCCAGGCCATTTGACGTATAGCTACCTAATTTGGTACATATATTATGTCTTGCAATTAAAAAATGTTCACATTGAAGTTTTTTTTTAAAAAGAAAAGATTTTAAATCATTCTAAATGAATCCAAATTTTTGCATTTTTTTTCCATCGTTTCAAACAGTAGATTATTATCTTTTTTAATGATACCGATGACAGAAACCATAGAGCCACGGCAGCCTGGTTGGTAGAGCGTCAGTCTCGTCACCGAAAGGGAGCGAGTTCTGTCCTCGTCTCGGCCAAAGACCGCCGTGTTGGCGTATGGCTGTGGGGGCACGTTGGTCTCCGATTGGGATCTCAATTCCGACTTGCGGATGGAGGAATGAGTTCGACCGCTCCCTGAAAAGGGTCGAGTTGTGTGTTCGAGCAAAGTCGCACTTTCGCCTGAACGATGCTCGTTAA